>PVIU01002770.1:122500-162285 GCA_004026605.1 Ondatra zibethicus | reverse complement strand
AAATTTCCACCTCCTCCGCTCCTCCCATTTCCCTCCCGCTTCCCCACTCCCCCTCCCCTTTTCCCCTCCAGTCCTAAGAGAGGGCAGGTTACCCTGCCCTGTGGGAAGCCCAAGGCCCTCTGGCCTCCATCCAGGCCTAGGAAGGTGTGAATCCAAACTGACTAGGATCCCAAAAAGCCAGTACATGCAGTAGAATCAAGAGAATGTTTTTTATACACTATATTCTGATTAGATTTCCACTCTCACTAATCCATCCAGCTCCTCCACACCTTCCCTCCCGTCTGAATCCAAACCCTTTTTGTGAGAAAACAAACAGGTCTAAGGAATAATAATAAAATAAAATAAGATAAAACAAAAACAAACAAATTGGATAGGACAATATAAACAGGAGAAAAAGAGCTAAAGAAAAAGTACAAGAAACACATACAGATACAGAGACATGGACATTCATACACTAAGGAATCCTGTAAAATAAACAAACAAACAAAAACCCAGAAGCCTGTGTGTGTGTGAGACGCACGCATGCACTCTCTCTCTCTCTCTCTCTCTCTCTCTATCTCTCTATCTATCTATCTATCTATCTATCTATATATATATATATATACGCTAAAGACCTATAAGGTTTTTTCAAAAGCCCTCCCACAATATTAGGAGACAAAGAATCTCCAACAATGCCATTGAATTTGTTTTTTGTTTTGCTTTGTTTTTTTTTTTTTTTTGGTTTTTTTTTTTTTTTTTTTTTTTTTTTTTTTTTTTTTTTTTTTTTTTTGGGTTTTTTTTTTTTTTTTTTTTTTTTTTTGGTTATCTACTTCTGTGTAGGATTAAGAGTGGTTTGTTTCCCCAGTACGATTCTCTTGGAGAAAACTAATTTTTCGTTTCAAGTGGTTATCAATTGGAAATAGCTTTTGGATTAGTGATGTGGGCATGTGTTCCCTTTTCCTCTCAGCTATAGGACTAGTAAATTGAGGAGAGTGTTTTCAGAAAACACGTTTCATTCTCACTCAATGTGTTGGGTACAGAATCTCAGGTTTGCTGCCTAAGAATATTTCCTATTAAATATTTTTGGTATGAAATGCAAGATAGAAATATTTCTTTGATTTATAATCAGAATCTGTTTAGATATTCCTGATTTCACTAGTTTAGGCTGAAACTGTATCTTTTCTTAGATGTATTATCTTTTTTAAAGTAAAGGATGTCACTTTAGGTGAATAAGGTCATTTAGTGGTTAAATGTGCTTGCTGCAAAGCTCAGTGGGGTGCATTATTCCCTCGGACCCATGTAGTGTATGGAGAGAGCCAATTCCTGCAAGGTGCCCTCCAACTTGTCCGTGCACACTATGAAGCATGTGCATGTACACACACGTACACACACAAACACACATACACAAAGATGTATGTACAAACGTGCGCACATACACAGAGGAGAGATGCATATGCATACACAGAAGCAAATGCAATAAAAATTTTAAATTACACTTCATGAAAAATATTGAAAATGTTATCTGAAACACATGGTTATAAATTTTAATGGTATGCCATGGGATACAATATAAAACTTAAAAAACCAAATATCTCTCTGAAGTTCATATTATGAGTGACAAAAATGAGTAATATGAAAACTATAACTTAGTGAAAAATTAACATACTCATTTTAAATGTGTTTTCAACATATTTCTACTGTCTTTTATTAGAATTTTAATTAATGTAATCTAATCAATCTAGAAATGTAAAATAAGATCACTTTGTTTGGTTTCTGTGGTATTGGGATGGAATGCAAGTTCTTGCCATAGACAAGTGCTTTGCCACTCAGTTATATATCTAGCTCATAAACTTTTCAATTGCAGTAAGATAAACAGCTACTCTAAAATATGAAAGTATTTCTTTATCATATACTTAATAGAAAGGGGATTCTGACCTTTTAATTTCCCAGGCTGAAGGTCTTGAAATAAGAAAACTAGTGGTAGTCGGCATTTTTATTTTATAAATTTAAATATTAATATTATGAGCATGATTGAGATTAGAGCTTGGAAGGTCAATTTTAATCACTTTTGTAAAACTTTATATTTGTATGAATCATGCTTTTTTATGTTCTTTAAAATAATGCCTTTAATTAAAATTTACCTGGCAGTTAATGATCTGTCATGAATTATGTGTGCCTAAGGAATCCCTAATTCTTCTTAGTTCTAAGTTCTAGTTTCATAAATTGTTAAAGCACTGGGAGGTAGATGAAGAGGCAGAATAATAAAACATTTGTGATTTTTACCATATTTTTATGAGATATTAGTTTTCCAATAATTAAATATTGTTGCTTTATGAAAAATCTCCACAAATGCCAGTTGATTTGTGGAAGATCATTGATTCTCAGATCTCATTGGCTAGCTTCTCCGAACTTTCTGGTGATGACAAAATCTTCATTTTCTTTTCTCTCATTTTTTAATTAAGATTTTGAGGTAGCATATAAAATAAGTTTGATTATGGTATTTTCACATACATGTATCATTGTGCCTTGATCACCAATCGTCTCCCTTATTTTCTTTCTTCCTCTCATCAACTCTCTTGTTTTCTCCTCTTCTCTATGCGTCTTTCTCTCCTGTATATTTCTCTCTGTTCTGATTTCACACCATTCATATTTACACACATATACTCCTATTTAAATCTAGATTCAGTGTAAGGGAAACAGGATTTTTGCATGTGTAAGTTGCACTTATTTCACTTAACATGATATTCTGTAGTTCCACTTCTTGAAAATGACAATTTTATTTATTATAGATGAATAAAATTATGTGGTATACATAAATATACTAAATTTTCTTTATTGACTCATCTCTTAATGTTCACCTAGGGTGAGAATCCTGTTTTTCAATGCCTTAGAAACTAATAAGGGATACCACTTCATGTCAGTATGGTTTGGGAAGAGCTGCCCTGTAAAAATGTTTGTCAGATTTCGTTGTAAGCCTTTGATATCCTTGATAAAGTGATCAAACGTTCCTGGAGAGAGTGAAGGAAATGATGATGGCCAACTTAATTGTTTTAAAGATTTATCAAAAGAATAGGGTTGAACTGGTTATTTCTCTCCCCTTCAGATATTCAGAGACTATTACTAGCTTTCTTTTGAAATTTGTGCAGTTTGTCTAATTTTAATTTTTGCCCCTTCAGTGATGGGGATAAAATCCAGGGCCTATGTAGCTACCTAAATTTTCTATATGTTTTTTATCTTAATTTTAATTCTTGAGATTCTTGCCATTGTCCTAAATGAATTCTACCAAGAGCAGAATAAAAGTTGTAAATATTTTTAGGCCGGTTTCAGGAAATGTTTTCATTTGAATACATATTCCGTCCAATAATGTAGTCTTTAAAACTAGATATTGCTTAATTGTAATGTTTATGTTCAGCCTTCAAGGAGAGGAGTAGTAAATGAGCTTTGGATTGTTTTATGAAAGTATGTAGACTTTTTTCCACAAAAAGTTCATTTTTAATAATTTTTTCCTTAGATGCTTATAAATAGAATGTTTGATGCTCCACATGATCCATATGTTAAAATTAGTGATTCCTTTTGGCCACCATATATTGAGCTGCTTCTGCGTAATGGAATTGCTTTGAGACATCCAGAAGATCCAACACAAATAAGATTAGAAGCCTTCCATCAGTAAAATGATGGTCTGTTTTCACTCAGTATGGATTCTTGTCATCCACGGAAAAAGCAAACACAGGACTATTTAAATAAAGAATATTATTTGCAAATCAAAGCCACAGTCCATCTTCTTTTGTATTTAGAAATAGGGACTCGTGTATCACAACTGGCATTGGGCTTGCTGAGTACTGACTGCAGTTATAAGCCTTCACCACCTTCTTTGTTTTGTGAAATCACTTATACTGCTTTTGTACATGCCTTTTCAGTTCACTCAATATGTTGAAATTTTAAACCGTGTGGTAGAATGCAATTAAAAACATTCTAGACTTTTGAAGCATTTAATGTACCTTATCTCCTTCAATATTCTTTGAGAAATTCTTGTGGATATGTGATTTTGAAATAACAATAACAAAAACATCTGAAGGAAAAAAATACCAACAAAATAAACAGCAAAATTTGTGGTTTTGCTAATGTAACATTTTTATTTTTAAACTTTTTTTACTATTGTTCAAGTTTTTTGAGTTCCTTTTGTTATTTAATCATATTTATTTAATTATTTATTATTTAACAATTATTTAGTTATTTGAGTATTTTTCTTGTGCTGGGGATTAAACTCAGGACATTATGCATATTAAGTAAGCAATCTAATATAGTAAATGATATATTTGCAAATCAAGTTTATGGATAGGCTTTTATTTCTAGATGTGTTATAAGTTGAAATAATAAAAAGCTAATATTCAGGTGGACATGGTTGTACATGTCTTTAATCCTAGCTCCTGAGAGCTAGAGGCAGAAGGATTGCTGTGAGTTTCAGGCCAGCCTTGTCTACAAAGTGAGTTTCAGGACAGTCAGGGCTATATGGAGAGACTTGTCTCAAAATAACAGAACAAACAAACAACTAATACTTAAAGCTAGCTTAAGGTTTTTGTTTGTTTGTTTTCTTCCTTGAAGTGGGTCTCCTGTAGCTCTCACTGTCCTCAGATTTGCTAACCCTCCAGCTTCCTAATTAACTGGACAGCAGAGCAGGTATGTTGTGCTTCGGTCTGAGCTCAGGGTCTCATTCATGCTAAGCAAGCACTCTATCAACAGAGCTACATCTTCAGCCCTGAAAATTATTTTAGTAAGTGTTATGTGCTAGATAACTTGTTTTAATTTGCTCTTGATTCTCATCATTAAAACTTGAATATTTTATATTTTTTCTAAAAATATAACTATTGATGGTATGATATATTTTTATAAACATATAAAACTTTTCTCAGATAAGATATTCTAAAGACTCAGGATTATATAGATGCTAAACTAGAGAATTCTAAACTTACTTAGTATCATATTTTCTCAGAGCTTATGAGTGCCTTTGTCTGCTTTCTACTTATTTTAAGTCACACTTTCCTTGTTTACTTTATTTTCTTCTCTTTAAAATAAGTAAGATACCCCAGCATGTGGCAGTCAGATCTCTGTGAGTTTGAGGTCACTTGGTCTAGAGAGCAACTTACAGGTCAGGTAAAGCTACACAGATAAACTGTTTCCAAAACCCCAAAACCAGCAAAAAGTGTGTATATATAGAATTTGTTATTTCATTGACTCAGATATGATACAGATTGGTTATTCTGTATTTGAAACATAGAGACCAGGTGTGTTTCAGATTTGAAAATTGTTGGTTTTTTTAGTGCTGGGATTGAGAAATATTGAGTATTTTTTCTATGGAATATTTGCATAGAATTTACTGGATGATTCTTAATCTATAATCTGAATCCCGATTACTTCAGGTTAGGAATACCAGTATTTTTGGGTTAGGAATATTTTCCCTATAAATGATAATTACAAACAAATTTGTTTTAGTGTGCCACAATCTATCTGGTTCGAAATTAAGCCCCAGAAAATAAAAAATAATGTTGACTATTATATATATATTTTATATATAATATATATTTATTTATATATATATATTTTGGTTTTTTGAGACAGGGTTTCTCTGTAGCTTTGGAGCCTGTCCTGGAACTAGCTCTCGTAGACCAGGCTGGCCTCGAACTCACAAAGATCCACCTGTCTCTGCCTCCCGAGTACTGGGATTAAAGGCATGCGCCACCACTGCCCGGCAACTATTATATTTCATTTGATATGCTCCTATATTAAGATTTCTCACTCCATAACACCAATCAAATAAGTAAAAGATTTGTATGACAACACCTTTAAGTCTTTGAAGAAAGAAATTGAAGAAGACACCAAAAAGTGGAAAGATCTCCCATGCTCTTGGGTATGTAGAATTAACATAGTAAAAACGGCAAACTTAGCAAAACTAATCTGAAACATGATTAAATGAAGGCTCAGGGTCAGAAATTGGGGTTCATTCTGAAGATTTGAAAAGCTAAACAGTCAGCCACTGGCTCTTACCTTGAGCACAGTATTAAATGGTGATCCTGCCTCCTAGAATTTCAGAATGAGACTGTGTCTGAGAGCTATCTTGCCCCATTTTTTATTCCTCTCTAGGGCTGGGATTAAAGGCATGCACCACCCAATTTCTATGGCAACTAGTGTGGCTACTGAGATTAAAGGTGCATGTCATTGTGGCAACTGTGATTAAAGGTGTGTGTTACCGTATAAGACTGACTAGTAGAACTGTTTTATTCTCAGATCTTCAGGTTGTCTTTATTTATTAAAATGCAATTGCAATGTCACTACATCCAATACATAGTCAATGCAATGCCCATCAAAATCCCAGCAAAATTTTTCACAGACCTCGAAAGAACCATACTCAACTTCATATGGAAAAGCAAAACACTCAGGATAGCCAAAACAATCTTGTACAATAAAGGAACTTCTGGAAGCATCCCAATCCCTGACTTCAAACTCTACTACAGAGCTATAGTACTGAAAACAGCATGGTAATGATATAAAAACAGACAGGAGCACCACTGGAACCAAATCGAAGACCTGGATGTCAATCCACACATCTATGAACACCTGATATTTGACAAAGAAGTAAAAAATAGAAAATGGAAAGAAAGAAACCATATTCAACAAATGGTGCTGGCATAACTGGGTACCAACATGTAGAAGAATGAAAATAGATTCATGTCTATCACCATGCACAAAGCTCAAGTCCAAATGGATCAAAGACCTTAACGTAAAGCCAGCCACGCTGAACCTCATAGAAGAGAAAGTGGGAAGTACACTTGAACCCATTGGCACAGGGATCCACTCCTAAATATAACCCCACTAGCACAGACACTGAGAGCAACAATTAATAAATGGGACCTCCTGAATCTGAAAAATTCTGTAAAGAAAAGGACAAGGTCAACAAGGTAAAACGCCAGCCTACAGGATGGGAAAGATCTTCACCAACCCCACACTGGACAGAGTGCTGATCTCCAAAATATACAAAGAGCTCAAAAAATTGGTCATCAAAAGAACAAATAAATAACAAAAATGGGGTACAGGCCTAAACAGAGAACTCTCAACAGATGATCCTAAAATGGCTGAATGTCATTACATTTAAGGAAATGCTCAACATTCTTAGCTATCAGAGAAATGCAAATCAAAACAGCTCTGAGGTTCCATCTCACACCTGTAAGAATGGCCAAGATTGAAAACACTGATGACTACTTGTGCAGGAGAGGTTGTGGGATAAAGGGAACACTCCTCCATTGCTAGTGGGAGTGAAAACTGGTACAGCTGCTTTGGAAATCAGTATGGTGATTTCTCAGAAAATTAGGAAACAACCTTCCTCAAGACCCAGCAATACCACTCTTGGGTATATACCCAAAGGATGCTCAATCATACCACAAGGTAGCCCGAACCTGGAAGCATGCTAAATGCCCTTCTACTGAAGAATGGATAAAAAAAGATGTGTTACAGTTACACAATGGAGTACTATACAGTGGGAAAAAACGATATTTTGAAATTTGTGGGCAAATGAATAGATCTAGAAAACACTGAGTGAGGTAATCCAGACTCAGAAAGACAAACATAATATGTACTCGTAAGTGACTTTTGGACATAAATCAAAGGAAAACCAGCCTACAAGTCACAATCCCAGAGAACGTAGATAACAAAGAGGACCCTAAAAGAGACATACATGGATCTAATCTACATGGGAAGTAGAAAAAAGGCAAGATCTGAGTAAATTGGGAGCATGGGGTTCATGGTCGAGGGCAGAAGGAGTATAGAGGTAGGAAGGGAGGGGAGTGCAGAAAATATATAGCTCAATAAAAGAATAAAAAAATTATACAATAAAAGATCATAAAAAGGGTTATTAAAATTGTACTCTGTCGTTTGAGAAACAGAAATCACCAGAAAAGGCTAACCAAGTCCTCAAAGACTGCTCTCCACAAAAGAAATGCCATTAAAATAATATTAAAAAAGAATTCTTACTCCATTGCTTATTTGAACTTGACTTAGTTTTCTGATTATGCCTCAGTCATTGGCAAGATATATGAGAAAAATAACTTGGGGAAATATTTGCTTGGGCTAAAGAGTTTTAGAGATACATCTATGCTTGGTTGGTCAGCTACAAAAGACCTTAGCATGTGCAGTGTTTAAAGTTCCTGCTTAATAACAGTTTTGTGACCTTCCTCTGGTGACACTCAAGTTCATAAGGGAAAATTGACTCCAATTGCATGTTTAGTTACAGTGAATAATATGCATGCCCCCAAGACATGATTCTCTGCCTTTGTTCATAATTATTAGAAAAGACAGAAGCATATGATCTGCTCTCATCAACAACTCTGATGATAAAAATAACTCCCCTACTACCATCACAAGGTGATTGCTGGCATTTCTCCCAATGTATCAAGTTTTGCTTTCTCAATGACTTTCTCTATGAATAAAACTTTTACTTGCTTTGTATGTCTGTTTATAACTTAATGAGAACAAAAACTTGGACCAAACTTCTTCAGTCAATCACCACAAAAGTGAGGCAGATGAGTCTTAGAGTCACACAAAAAATACAGAAAACAACTTTGCCATCTGTGATAAGATTTAATAGCAAATTGTAATTTGGGGGTCTAGAGAGTTGATTTAGTAATTAAAAATGCTTCCTGTTCTTCCAGGGGATTCAAGTTCAGTTCCCAGTCCATGTTGTGTGGCTCACAGCCACCTATAAATCTATCTCCAGAGAATCTGACACCTTCTGGCCTCCCAAGAACAGTAAGGTACCTTCTTAACCTTGAGAAAGAATATCTTCAAAATTCTATATAGTTAATAATGGAAATGTAGATGTTTTCTCTAGTTACAGAGATAGGCAAAGGTGTCCCGTATCATCCTTATTCAGCATCATACCTAATGTAATAAGACAAATATCCTAGGAATCAATGGGAAAAAATCTCCTTGAACAATAGCTCATTTTCAGTAAAGTTGTTAAGGTACATAATTTCCTAGTGTTCAAAGTTAAATTTCCTGTATACCACCACTGAACACATAGAATTTGAAAACTGAAACTTGTATTAGCTCTCCAAAAGGAAAATAAGATATGTAATGTGATGGTTATTTTTAATGGCCTGGATATCTAGAATCATCTATGGTATGTATTCCTTTTGGGAGTATCCCCATACTTGAGGACCACTATGGGGAGTTGCATTGCCTTAGAAGGAATCCAGTAACATACACAAAGGTGGGAATGAGGGCCAATGAAATGGATCAGTGGGTAAAAGTGCTGGCTGTCAAATCTGAGGACCTGAGTTTGATTCCTGGACCCACTTGGTGGAGTAAGAGAGCCAGTTTCTGAGAGCTGTTCCCTGACTCCAATGTTTTATATTATGTCACATGCACGTTCTCCAATACAGAAATAAAATGTAAGGGGAAAAAAAGGCCTATATTGAGCTTAAGTACTCATCTCTGTTTCTTGACTGGATCTAGTTTAAATTGTTTCCTCAAGCTCATGCTGCTGTGACTTCTGCACAGTCATGGACTTTCTTAAACTGGGAGAAAAATTCTCTCTTATGTTTTCATAGGAGCTGAAAAAGACAAATTAGTATTGGGAGAGGACTGTTACTGTGATAAATATTACCATATGGTTCTTGACCTTTTATACTGTTTTGCGGGAGGAATGTGCTAGAGTGGAATTTTGATCAGACAAACCCAAGTATGCTTGAAGAACTGCTTATTAAACTATTCTTTTGGTAGTTTGGAAGACAAGAAGTATGTATGGTGGAGGTCCAGCTCAAAGAGGCCATGGATCCATGCTGCTTATTGCCTTGCTTCCCATGGCTTACTTATCCTTCTTATAGGACCTAGGACCATCAGCCTAGGCACCACCCACAATAGGCTGGGCCCTCCCCATCAATCAGTAAGAAGAATGCCCTTGCAGAATTGCATACCACCTGATCTTAATTCTCAATTGATGCTTCTTCCTCTCTGATGACTATACCTTTTGTCAAGTTGATAAAACTAACCTGCACAACCCCAAAGAAAAATCTGTACTGCTCTGGCATAATAAGAGATACTTTGAGGGTGCAATCTTATCCACTGTGCACTCCCATCTAGTGAAGATGCAAACGCATTTGCTTCTAAAAAATGATTGCTAACCAAGGAGAATGTTTTCCCAGGATCAGCATACAGAAACTGACAATGTGGTCCAAGAGGCCAGGCTATACCACCCTTGTGACATACTTCTAGCAAGGCCATACTTCCTGAACCTCTCTAAACAGTTCTACCAACTAGAGATCATGTGTTCAAATACCTGATCCTATGAGGGGCATTTCTCATTGAAAGCACCACAGTAAACATGAATGATGCAAGACTGAGGTGATCATGAGGAAATGAGGCCAGGCAATGTGTTGCAGAATCAGAGTTCCTGAAAGAAAATTTTGAGAAGCTGTTTGGTAAAAGTGAAGCGAAATTGTAATAGAGGAACGCTACCCTTTGCACTTCCTACCAGGATGTTGGAGATGTGATCATGGAATATCTGAAGGGGAAAGCTGCAATAGAGTACAGCCATCAAAAGATGCTGTGTGTATTGTATGTGGTAGAGTTGGAAAAACAACTAAGTCCTTTGGAGCCTAATCAATTTCAGCACAAATCCCTGATGAAGGACATAGAGCTTCAGGATATGGTGTTTCCTTGCTAGGTTGAAGTGTGATCCTAATTAGTCTTATCAATTAAAAACCTGGAGTCAGATATCTGAGTAAGCGCTGAAAGATCAGAGAAGCAGAACAGCAGCCACAGAAACTTCTTACCTCTCTGAAATCTTTGACCAAAAGGCCTGATATCCTGTCTCCAACTCCTCCTTATCATTTCCTCTCTGCTCGGCCTTATTACTTCCTGTCTCTTGTCTGTTCAGACCTCCAGACCTCTATAATTAACTAGTAGCTAGCTTTACCCTCTGATCTCCAGACAAGCTTTATTTGTCAGAACATAAGCAAATATCACATGTTTCCCCATTTTTGTCTAAGTAAAAAGAAAAGGTTCTAATTAACATAGAAAAATTATATATAAGTAAAATATATATATTAAATACAATCAAGAATTATATTAACAATGTCCAGACTATTTGCATTCGTCAAATTCAGAGAAAATACTCCATTATCCTATCTTTGTGAGTTTAAAGGGTTGTACCTAATTCAGCTTCTTTCTTAATTTGTATTAAACAACCCTAAACTATCTTTTTTATTCTTAACCTTAGACACTTCACATTTTTTTTCCAAGGGGCCATTTTTTGTGAGTTTCTTTTCTGAATTTCTTAACAAGGAAAATTAAAACTAGCTTGTCTTCTACTCTATCTGAGACCCAAGAAGGAAATAATATTACCTGAGTAAACAGGGAATACAAGCAAGCAACTTCCAAAGACAGAAGCTGAGGGTTCCCTTGTAATGCTGTGGCATCCATCTTTGGCCTACTGGCCTAGAATATTACGCAAACTTTTGTGTGAAGCAGGATATTCTGAAGGGTTGTCCTACCTTGTCTTGCCAAAATTCTCCAGTCACTTTCTTTTGGGTCCTTGTCCAATTTGTATCGCATACTGTCAGCAGTTGAGGCAAGGACACTTTCTTGCCCAGTGGCTAACTTTTGCCACAAAGAAAGTAAGCTCTATATGGAGTTTTCATTGATACCCATCATCTTCTCTGAAGTAGATTGATGCTGCTAGGAGCAGACATGTCTCATTGTCATAAAAAAAAGAACCTTATGCTGTTCAAACATCTTAAATTCCACATTCTATAGATTTCTGAAGTGTTTGAAGATCACCAGTCTAAAATATATCTCAGTTTGATCTTGAAAACATACCTAATATGACTATAAGTTTGATTGTAATAGGTGACTAACTACTAATTTGCATTTATTATCCTAAATAGTTTGTAATAATAACTTTCCAAGACTAGAAATTTGCATTACATTGTTAAATAAGCTATATAGGTAGAATATCTTGAACAAGAATAGAAATGTATTTACAGTATGTTCTAACAAAAATAACCTCAAATTTTTATTAATATTCAAAAATCCATATCAATGTAAAATATTTAAGACTAGTATTTGCTTTTTTGTTTTAAAAGTAGATTCAATAATGTACCATTTATCCTTTCATATCTATATCTCTTCCTTTTTTCTTTTCAGATCAAGATTACTGAATCTAATCATTTAGTTCTTTTCCTGACCATTATCAATACAACTTGTAACCATCCCCCTAAATGATGACAAATATCTATAATCCACTGATCGACCAGAAACTGCCCACCCTACCTTTTGAGAATGAGGGCATCATGTCCTTAAATTTACTTTCTTTTATATGGAAGCAATGGCATGCTTAGGGGACCCTGAAAAAAATTGGGATTATTATCAAATCCTGGGCGAGCTTGCTGTATCAACTGTTGTCCAGTCTCTGCATAATCAGAAAATGCAGGGCTTATCTCAAGCCCTGGCTAGAGCAGTCTATGAAGCTGGATCATCCCAGATAGCCACCTTGAAATTTTCCTGAGCAGATTGTAGTTCAAGGACAGTCTTTGGGTGATGTTTGTCAGCTTAGTGGCATTACTGTGGAATTGTCGTTTTGGGGCCCCATCCTCCTTTGGAGACTTCAAAGGTTGCTGTTATGCATTGTTATCGTTCACTGCAGAAAACTTAAACATTTTAAATGACATATGCAGCAGATCTCAAAGAGGTTAAAAGATCCATATTTGTGATGTATATCCAGAGTATAAAAACTTAATTAATCTTATAAAATTTGAAATTATATTTATACCTTAAAGAAAGCTTTAAAGAGTCAAAAAACAAATAAAATAAAACCCCAGAGGATTATGAGATTAATGACAATAGAATAGTCCCTAATTTTGGTTTTTCTTCTTTCCCATACCAGGAAATCTCTCTGACATGAGTCAGAGATTTTTGGTTTTCCTTTAACAAGCATGCTTGAGTTTAGAGAAGGAGAGAGCTACACTCCATCTCCAATGCCAGCTTTAATTTGTAATTGAACTGAGATTACAAAATCAACTATTTGCATTATGTGTCTGTGGAGAACTGCAGAAACAAACATTTTGGAAGATTTATGTAATTTTATGCTATTGAAGATGTGATATACCAATAGGTCAATTTACTCTTTTTCTTAGGATATATTCTCTGGATGGTTCTTCCTTTTTCTTAAGAATTCTCATTTTGTCCAGTGGTTTTCAGATTTCTTGATTGGATGCCTTCCTATTCCTGGAAAGACAAAAACAAAACCCTGCCCAAACCCTAACTTTGGAGAGGTTCCCTTTTGACAAGTTATATTGGACCCAATGAAAAGCATTTATTAGTCTTATAAGTCAGTTAAGGTTGAATAGTCAGTCTTTGATGAACTACCTCTTCTAACCAAGAATTCTTTCTTGTTCAAATCTAAACATAATATTTGCTTTATGGTTTCTCCTGAAATTTTTGTTTTATCTTCTAAAGCTGTTCTATCGAGCAGTATGTTTTCTTTTCTTTTTTTCTATTTTTCATAATAGGCATTAGATCCTTTAGTTGCTCTGGGAAGGAGTTTATCCCATGGTGGCAGGGAATGGCTGAACCAAATTTGACATGGAGACCTGCGATAGCCATCCACCAAGGCATTTCCCAAAGGCAAAGGGTTACCTTGTCTGACCCTTGTTCATCTATATTCATTGGTAAAATATCAACCTTAGCCACTTCTTCTACATACTCCAGAAGGGAGGGTATTTTGTTTTATTAGTGTTAGGAAAAAAATCATTGTTTCTAGGAAAGCCCTGCCTACACTCCTTTTTTTTTAGGTGGCCTTTTTTATGCAATTATAACACCTGTGTTTACTGAGGTTTCTGTTGCACCAGGTCCCACAGCTGTTTAGTCCCAAATAAACACACAGAGGTCTACATTAATCATAAACAGAACGGCCTAGTTGATCAGGCTTTTCTTTTTAATTAATTCTTACATCTTAAACTAGCCCATTATTCTTGTCTATGTTAGCTATGTGGCTTGTTACCATTTTTGGGGAGGCAGTCACATCTTGTTTCTTCTTTGGCTGGGTCATGACTAAAGACTGAGCTTCCCTCTTCTCAGAATTCTCCTGTTCTCATTGCCCCGCCTCTACTTCCTACCTGGTTGCCCTGCCTTTACTTCCTGCCTGGCTCCTGGCCAATCAGCATTTATTCAAAATATAAGTGACAGGGTACAGACCATTGTCCCACAGCACTTCCCCCCCCCTTTTTAAAACAAGAACTCTGAATCTAATATCCATTGTTTAGCTTTTCTCCTGACCATATCCATAACAACTTGTAACCAACATTCTAAACAAAGGAAAATATCCATAGTCCATTTTTTTTGGAACGTGGGCATAATTTTCCAGGCTACTTCCTGTTGGTTGCGGGTGCTAATAATCTTATGGGGACCTAAAGCACATTTAGAATTATGATCAAGTCGTGGCTGGAGTATCCTGTGAGGCTTGATCATCTCAGGCAGCAGTTTTGAATCTGTTCTGGATGTAGAACTCAGACATTCAGGCCATCTGTGCCTACTAGAGATTTCTTAGGTGGTCTTCCTTGATCAAACCTGATTTTCCTTAACTCAGAGTGAATCGACACCCTTTCATTTTCTGTAGAAACAAAAGCAAAACCTCTTCTCCCAAGTAATATACATTTTGACTTCAATTTTAAAGTCAAGGTATTTTCAGGATACCTATCTTGGATTAATTTTGCAGCATTTATAAGCAAATATCTTTTAGCCGCTGTTTCTCCTCCTCAACATTCAAATAATTCAAAGAGCATAATAACAAACAGTATCCAGACTCTCTATGTATATTTCATCTTTACATGGCTTCATTTTAACCTCTATTTATTTAATTTTTTTTTAAATTTTTGCCTTTTTGAGACAGGGTTTCTCTGTGTATGTTTTTCTGTCCTGGAACTCACTCTGTAAACCATGCTGTCCTTGAACTCACAGAGATTTGTCTGCCTCTGCCTCCCACTTACTGGGATTAAAGGTGTGTGCCACCACACCTAACTACTCTCTTCCTTTCTTTTTTATTTTAAAGACTTTAACCTTTTTTTCCAAGCTTACATATATTTTTAAACACACTGTAAGTTGTTTACAGGCTTTTTTTCCCCCCTCTGAAACCATCTTTATTGTATTCTCTTTTTCTGACCACATGAGTCTTTAATTTGCTAAGTGATATGGCTAGGATTAAAGCCGTGGCTTTGACGGCTGAATCCAGCCCATTCCTTAGCTTTCTGAGATTCCATCCTCGTGGTGGAGGTATTGGCTGGAGCCATGTTTTTGCCACAACTGTATGACATTTCAAGGTCCATGCCACCAAGAAGAAGCATGCTGTAGGGTAGTCATAAACACCATTTAAGTGTTTTCTGTCAGAGCCTCTTAAAAGGGCTGCGAAGGTTTTTGCAGCTAAAGCTGAATCAGAAAGCCTCTCTTAAATGAGAGCACTTGCCTATAGCAAGCAGAGTTTACTCGAGAAAGTACTGTTATTAATAAGCAGTTTTATTATTATTTTTTTTGTCTAGAATTACTTTTTAAGCTCTCTCAGGCTTTATGTGGATGTAGTTGTCCACACATTGGACACCATTCTGTTGACTGATGGTAGTTCTTGCTCTTAAAAGAAGTTGGGGGATTTCTGTGGGACAATGGTTTTGCCCTGGAAACATTTGTTTCTTGTACTTGTTTAATAAAATGCTGATTGGTCAGTAGCCAGGCAGGAAGTATAGGTGGGGTGACCATGCAGGAATTAGAGGTGGGGCAATGAGAACAGGAGAATTCTGGGAAGAAGATTCTGCAATCTGCAGTTGTGACCTAGACACAGAGGAAGCAAGATGTGACTGTGTCGCCAAATAAGGTACTGAGCCACGTGGCTAACATAGACAAGAATAATGGGCTAATATAAGTTACAAGAGTTAATAAGAATCCTGAGATCCTAAGCCAATCAGTTTATAACTACTGTAGACCTTTATGTGATTTCTTTGTGACTTAACAACTGCAGGAACTGGGCAGGATAGAAACCTCACAACACACCCAACATTTTGATTTTTCTTTAAGCCTCTGGAAGTCACCTTTTCTATCCAAGCATCATCATGGTTATGAAATTCAATATTGACTATCTCATCCATTCTTCTATGAGTGGTGATATTGCCTTTAAATATAGTGATATTTATGTTTTAATAAACAAAACTTGCCCTTTTTTCTGACAAAAGATTGGAAGGGCAAAGGTAAGCCACTAGAGGTCATGCAGTGGCAGCTTGCATGTTTATCCCAGGATTTGGGAAACAGTCTGATGGGTCTCTAAGTTAAAGGTCATCCTCACTCTGGGCTGCACAAGATCATTGCAAAAACAAATCTAGGTGGTGATGCTTCACCCTTCAATCCCAGTACTAGGAAATCATACACCTTTAATGCCAGCACTAGAGGGAATAAAAAATGGGAGGAGAGAAAGCTTTAGTCTGTTTAGTCTGCCATTGCCCAGTCTTGGTAGAGTTAAGACTTCTCTAATTGCTCGGCTGCTTTGCTTTTCTGGTTTTTTGGTTGAACCCTAATAACTGTTTCTGGGTTTTTATTATTTGTGTTACATTTAAAGGCCTTATTACCCCTTTGCATTGTGAATTAGCATTTTCAAAAGCCAAAGATTACATTATTGTCTAGCTTCTGATTTTGGTATTTTTCTCTTTATTCCTGATGTCAATCTTTGTTAAAAAAAAATCATTGAAGGTTCCTTTCGGGCCCTGTATAACTTTAGTAAATGACTCATTTCTTTCTGACTTCTTCAGTTCTGCTCAAGCATTCAAACCTGCAGCATGGCACAGAGCCAGGATGTGGTCATCATATAATGACTGTCTTTGTACATCAGCATAATCTCCAAGAAGTTGGTCTTTGGGAATTTCAATACTTCCTTGTTCATTAGCCTCATCTTTCCACCAATTCCTCCACTATAATTGAGGATCAGGCTCCAATACTGCTGTAACCAAGTCTTTCCAGTCTTGTGGGACAATTGTATTACTAGTTGACCATGAATTTAACATCTGCTTCACAAAAGTGGAATGCATAACATATGAGACTATTGCTTCCTAAATCTCCTCAAATGTTATATTTCCACAGGAATCCTGTCACCTCTTATACAGCCTTTGGGATACCTGTCATTTGGCAGTTCCTGTTAGGTGTTTGGTTCTTTTTAAACCTTGGGTTGCCCCTCTGTATCATTATGTAATGCTGAGATTTGTTCTTCAAATTTCTCTGTCTGGATCTGAATATCTCAATGATCTGTTTAATAAGATTTTCTCAGACTTGTTTCTTGGCACACATATCAACCAATTTTTTTTTAGGGATAAAATAAGAAATATCAAAATGATAGTTAACCTTATGTCAATCCCAGTTATGTTAATATCCCTTTATTTAATTGTTCCATTTTTTAACCATCCATTGTGTAATCACATAGAGACCTAACTCCCTCCACCATAATAGTGTTTCCTATTTTCAATGTGGGAAAAAAAATCTCTTTTTTTAATAAACTAATTTTCCCCTTTCAGAATTCCCATTGTCTCACCAAATCTGCCTACAATGTTTGTGAAGTGTGATGCTGACTGCTGCTGCATAGAACAGTAGAAGCCTGAGTGGGTGTCAAGGCAACTACCTAGTATGGCCACACCCTGATGATGGGGTCCAGGGAAAACCCACACCCCACTGGGAGAGAGAGCCTGTTTTCTGAGCAACGCAACACGGGATTGTAGGAAGAAAGCACATGCAGCATGAACTGCCTAAAGGCAGAGCTGGCTGGTGACCCCACGTGCAGCTCTAGTGTGTGCTGGTGGCTCCAAAGCCACAGGCAAGTGACTTTTTCATGAAATTGTGCCCCACATTGGGCGCCAGATGAAGTATGATCCTAATTAGTCTTATGAAATTATATCCTGAGTCTGATATTTGGGGTAAAAGCTGAAAGATCAGAGAAGCATAGCAGCAGCCACCAGACACCTCTTACCTCTCTATATTCTTTGACCAAAAGGCCTGAGATCCTGTCTCTGCCCCCTCCCTATCTCTTCCTCTCTTCATCTAGCCTTACCACTTACTGTCTACTGTTTGTACAGTTCTCCAGACCTCTAGGGTTAACTAATGGCTACCTCCACCCTTTGATCTCCAGGCAAGCTTTATTTATCAGAACACAAAATATCATAAAATAGTGGATTTTGATCTGATCATTCCTTGCTATGTCTTGATTCTTTGGTTTTGTGATAGGAATGTTTACTCTGTGTCCTTGTATGTTTTTTTTTTCTTAATAGAAACTCAAAGTTAAGAAATTACTTTGAATTTCAGATGAGATATATACTTTGGACTTTTAGACAGTTGTAATTGTTAAGAATTGGGGGACTTTCAGAGTTTGAACACAAGATTTTGGAAACCAGGATTGATACTAGTACTTTCCAGATACTGGTATTGCATGCTCGTGCCGCCACACCTGGTTCACATATGTTGGGGATTGATCTAGGGCTTTGTGCATCCTAGTAACTACATTTCATTTTCTAGCTTTTGTTTTAATATTTTTTTAAGAGACAGTTTCACACTATGTTGCCAAGGTAATTCTCCCATTTATGGCAATTCTCCTGTCTCACCTTCCTTAGTATTAGGTTTATAGCAATGAATCAACAAGCTGGGTTTCAAATTGAGTTTTAATATGTTGAATTTTGTTTTAATATCTCAGAGGAAGTATTAATAATTTGTTTTCTTGATAGTCACCCTCCTCAGTTTTACAATTTGAAGTGAATATAAAATCACAATTTTATCTCATTTTGTTGAGTATGCCTACAGTTTAATTTTATGAAATTTCCTATCCTTTAACCTAAAAATTTAAATTTAACTGACATATATTTAGAAATTCTGCCAGTGGTGGGGGCACACGCCTTCAATCCCAGTACTTGGGAAGCAGAGGCAGGGAGATCTTTGTGAGTTTGAGGCCAGCCTTGTCTACAGAACTAGTTTCAGGACAGTCAAGGGTGCAGAGAGAAACCCTGGCCTTTTGGAGGTGGAGGCAGCGAGAAATTCAAAGTATTTCTGTTCTTACCTGTATAAATTTATTAATCCAAACTCTGGCTCTCAGAGTTCTGTCTGTTTGTTCCCAGTTTTCAGTCTTTGAAATATTATACATGTATATATGTATATTTCTTCCCTATCATTTTTTTTTCAGTGCTGGAATCAAATTCAGGGTCTCACATGCTAGGGAAGTGCTCTACCACTGAGCCATGTCTGAGTACCCTTCCCTAATTTCTATTATTCTGCAGTTGGTTTCCTGAATGTGCTTTGTTTACTTAAGTTTCCTAAGTTTTTAAAGACTGCTTGAAAAGCTTTATTTCTTGAAAGTGTAACTAGTGGAATACTATTACTTTATTTCTTGAAAATAAATACTATTGCTTTATTTCTTGAAAGTGTAACTAGCGGAATAGCCTTATTCTGGTAATAGTCTTTATCTTGTAATTAAATGGAGAAAGAAAAAGAAAAGCTTGGAGGGAAATGTTTTGAAAGAGAAAAATACTGGTTACTATAAGATTTCTGAATTATTTCTTCTGTAACTGAAATTACAGTTCAGAATTTAATTTAAATTTATTTCAAGTATTTCTCCTTTCCTGTAGTGTTCAGGATCCAACATAGTGCTTCAGACATGCTGGTTAGTCTTCTACCAGTGAGGTACATCACCAGCCCTTACATATTTCAATCAAAACAGTATGTGGTTATAGTCCTTAAATATTTCCATGGTAACACAAGTGCTGAATACAGTACTACTGTGTCAAGGGCCTGGAGAGTTGACTCAGTAGTTAAGGGCACATCCTACTCTTATAGACAACCTGAGTTTGGTTCTTAGCAATCATACTGAGCAATTCATAACCACTTGTATCTACAGTTCCCAAGGATCCAACATGTCCAACATCTACGGGGTCCTGCACTCAAGTGTCTATACCCCCATACAGACACATACTTAAAATTAAACCTTTTAAAAAAAGATGACAAGACATTAATATGGTAAAGATTAATGAGGTAGACCCATAGATTAAAAATATTTCAGGGAGATGTAGTGGTGCATGTCTTTAACCCCAGCACTTTGGAGGTGGAGGTAGGTGGATCTCTGTGACTTCAAGGCCAGTCTGGTCTGCATAGTGAGTTCCAGGACAACGAGAACTACATAGTGAGACTCTGTTTAAAAAAAAAAAAAAAAAACAAAATAAATATTTCATGGGATGGGACTTGTAGGAAGTGTGGCCAAAAGATACAAAATTTCAGTTAGAATAAAGTTCAAGAGACCTGGTTATAATAATAATGTATTATGTACTTGAAAATTACTAAATGAATAATCTTTAGTGTTTTACCAATAAAGAAATTTAAATATGTACATTAATACATATGCTAAATATCTTGATTTGTCATTTAAATTTTGTTAGTTTTGTCGTCCTGAGGATCAAACCTAAAGCCGCATACATTAGGCAGATATTTTACCACTGAATCACACCCCGAACTCTAAATAGCTTGTTTTAGCCATTCTACCATGTATATATATGCCAGTTTACATACCATAAATATATATAATTGTATTACTAAATTAAAATATGAATAATAAAAAAGGAAACATTCACATTGTAAAATGCTTTTAGACAGAACAAAGCACCAAGGTATGGACTTGTCTACTTCTCTGTACAAGTGCTCTAATTTAATTGAAGATTCACTAATAGAGCCTAGTGTGGAGGTGTCCTTGGGAGACTGAAGAAGGAATATCATGAGTCTGATGGCAGCCCAAGTTACACAGACTGTTCTAGGCCATCCTGTGCTACATTGGGAGACTGTGTCTCACGAAACAGAAAAACAAACAAGGTTTACTGGAAAAGCAAATATCAGAAATAGATCAGCAGAGTTGAGTATGTTTGTTCATGTTTGTAATCCTAGCACCTTTGAGATTAAGGCAAGAGGATTGCCATAAGTTCAAGGCAAGTCTGGGCAACCCAATGGAGACACTGGCTCAGAACACACACGTGTGGGGATATCAGCACAATACATTGTATGCCTCTAATTCCACTAACAATTTGTGATGAGAAATTTCAGAATTGGTATTTGGTTATACAGAGGGGTTATCATTGCTTGAGGAGTAACAGTAGTGTACTAATTTTAAAAACTTAGTCCTTATATTTTAGAAATACAGGAGTACTTAGTGAAGGCAATTTAGGGATCTGGGGTTGGTTTTAAAATGATCCATTGGGTGCTCATGGAAATTAAACAATGTTCTCCTGAATCATCGATGGGTCAAGGAAGAAATAAAGGGAGAAATTAAAGACTTCCTAAAATTCAATGAGAATGACCACACAACATACCCAAATTTATGGGACACAATGAAAGCGGTGTTAAGAGGAAAGTTCATAGCACTAAATGCCTACATTAAGAAGCTGGAAAATACCCACACTAGTGAATTAACAGAACATTTGAAATCTTTAGAACAAAAAGAAGCAAACTAATCTAAGAGAATTAGATGGCAGGAAATAATCAAATTGAGAGCTGAGATCAACAAAATAGAAACAAAGAAAACAATACAAAGAATCAATGAGACAAAGAGTTGGTTCTTTGAGAAAATCAACAAAATAGACAAACCTTTATCCAAACTAACCAAAAGGCAGAGAATATCCAAATTAAAATCAGAAATGAAACCGGGGATATAACAACAGATTCGGAGGAAATACAGAGGATCATCAGATCATATTTTGAAAATCTGTACTCCACAAAGTTGGAAAACTTAAAGAAAATGGACAACTTTCTGGATAAATATCACTTAACAAAATTAAATCAAGACCAGATAAGCAAATTAAACAGACCTCTAACTGTTGATGAAATAGAAACAGTCATCAAAAATCTCCCAAACAAACAAAAAAAGCCCAGGACCAGATGGTTTCAGCTAAGAATTCTACAAGACTTTCAAAGAAGAACTAATACCAATATTCCTCAAATTATTCCACACAATAGAAACAGAAGGAACAATGCCAAACTCTTTTTATGAGGCTACAATTACCCTGATACCTTTATGAGGCTACAATTACCCTGATACCCAAACCACACAAAGACATTACTAAAAGGGAGAATTACAGACCAATCTCACTCATGAACATTGGTGCAAAAACACAAAATAAAATATTGGCAAATTGAATCCAAGAACACATCAGGACCATCATCTACCATGATCAAGTTGGCTTCATCCCAGAGATGCAGGGATGGTTCAACATACAAAAATGTCAATGTAATCCATCATATAAACAAGCTGAAAAATAAAAACCACATGATCATCTCATTAGATTCTGAAAAAGCTTTTGACAAAATACAACATCCCTTCATGATAAAGGTCTTGGAGAGAGCAGGGGTTCAAGGAACATACCTAAACATAATAAAGGCAATATACAGCAAGCCAACAGCCAACATCAAACTAAATGGAGAGAAAATTCCAGTGATTCCACTGAAATCAGGAACAAGACAAGGTTGTCCACTTTCTCCATATCTATTCAATATAGTTCTTGAGGTCCTAGCTAGAGCAATAAGACACCGAAAGGAGATCAAGGGATACAAATTGGAAAAGAAGTCAAACTCTTACTGTTTGCTGATGATATGATAGTTTACATAAGCATCCCAAAAATTCTACCAAGGAACTTCTACAACTCATAAACACTTTCAGTAATATAGCAGGATACAAGATTAACTCAAAAAAATCAGTAGCCCTCCTGTACACAGATGATAAAAGGGCTGGGGAAGAAATCAGAATCAACACCCTTCACAATAGCCACAAATAGCATAAAATATCTCAGAGTAACTCTAACCAAACAAGAGAAAGACTTGTATGACAAGAATTTTAAATCTTTGAAGAAAGAAATTGAAGAAGACACCAGAAAGTGGAAAGATATCCCATGCTCTTGGGTAGGCAGAATTAACATAGTAAAAATGGCAATTTTACCAAAAGCAATCTACAGATTCAACACAATGCCCATCAAAATCTCAGCAAAATTCTTCACAGACCTCAAAAGAACAGTACTCAACTTTATATGGAAAAGCAAAAAACCCAGCATAGCCAAAACAATCCTGTACAATAAAAGAACTTCTGGAGGCATCACAATCCCTGACTCAAACTCTACTACAGAGCTACAGTACTGAAAACAGCCTGGTATTGGCATAAGAACAGACAGGAGGACCAATGGAACCGAATAGAAGACCCGGATATCAATCCACACACCTTTGAACACCTGACTTTCTACAAAGACGCAAAAAATATCAAATGGAAAAAAGAAAGCATATTTAACAAATGGTGCTGGCATAACTGGATATCAACATGTAGAAGAATGAAAATAGACCCATATCTATCACCATGCACAAAGCTCAAGTCCAAATGGATCAAAGACCTCAACATAAAGCCAGCCACATTGAACCTTATAGAAGAGAAAGTGGGAAGTACACTTAAACACATTGGCACAGGAGACCACTTTCTAAATATAATCCCAGCACAGACACCGAGAGAAACAATTAATAAATGGGTCCTCCTGAAACTGAAAAGCTTCTGTAAAGCAAAGGATACGGTCAACAAGACAAAACGAGAGCCTACAGAATGGGAAAAGATCTTCACTAACCCCACATCAGACTGAGGTCTGATTTCCAAAATATACAAAGAACTCAAAAAATTGGTCATCAGAAGAACACATCCAATTAAAAAATGGAGTACAGACCTAAACAGAGAACTCTCAACAGAGGAATCTAAAATGGCTGAAAGACACTTAAGGAAATGTTCAACATCCTTAGTCATCAGAGAATTGCAAATCAAAACAACTCAGATTCTATCTTACACTTGTCAGAATGGCCAAGATCAAAAACACTGACAACTTATGCTGGAGAGGTTGTGTGGAAAAGGGAACACTTCTGCATTGCTGGTGGGAATGCACCTTTGGATGTCAGTGTGGCAATATCTCAGAAAATTAGGAAACAACCTTCCTCAAGACCCAGTAATACCTCTTTTGGGTATTATCCAAAGGATGCTCAATTGTCCCCAAGGACATGTGCTCAACTATGTTCATAGTAGCATTGTTTGTCATAGCCAGAACCTGGAACCAACTTAAATGCCCCTCGACCGAAGAATGGATAAGGAAAATGTGGTACATTTACACAATGGAGTACTACACAGCATAAAAATTGACGACAGCTTGAATTTTGCAGGAAAATGGATGGAGTTAGAAAACATTATTTTGATTGAGGTAACCCAGACCCAGAAAGACAATTATCACATGTACTCACTAATAGGTGGTTTTTAAACATAAAGCAAAAAAACAAAAAACAAAAAAACAGCCTACAAACCACAATTCCAGAGAATTTAGACAACAATATGGACACCAAGAGAGACTTACATAGATCTAACTACATGGGAACTAGAAAAAGACAAGATCTCCTGAGTAAATTGGGAGCATGGGGACCTTGGGCGAGGGTTGAAGGGGGAAGGGGCTACAGGGAGGGGAGGAGAGAAGAATGTAGAGCTCAATAAAAATAATAAAAAAAAACCATTGGGCAGAATAATAAGGAGAATATTGGGTAAATAAGATGACTTGTACTTCAGTCAATGCTTGTTACAACTTAATGAAGGCTATGTTGGGGATTTTTGCGCTGTTTTTCTTATGTTTGATATTTCTGTAATAAAGTTAAAATGCTCAAAGCACATATATAAACTTTATCAGACACTCCATTTTTCACACTAATAATTTCACAGTTCTTTTTATTATTGTCTTAGTTCCAGCATTTGGAAGAGGCAAGGGCAATTAGAAAATTTTCATTACTCTGTTTAGACACAGGATGGCACTCTTTGAATAAGCAAATAGTCCAAGTCCACTGCTCACTGAAAAAGCTGCTTTACACTGCAGCTCCTTCTTAGGGCAGCCAAGCTTAACAGAGCAAATGCTTTCCAGGCAGATTAAGTAGGTGGTCAGTAGTGACACCTTGACTGCTTTTCTGCGTTGTCTGTATTCATCTTATACCAGTGTTTGTAACATTAAGGGAAGTTGAGTACATATTTGACGGATAATTTTATGTGCCACATTTATTTTTTGGTGTTTGCTAGGATTGCTGTGAGGTCTAGCAATCTCAATGCATTTTACACACACGCAGCTCAATGAATTGTCTTTATTTAAAACTGTCAGTACCAACCACAGAACACATTTCTGCGCTTGTTATGCACTGAATCAGATAGTACAGATTCGGTTCAAAATGAGATCTATCAACAGAACAAATGCTTTTGCCTTCTACCCGTTGAGGAAGTGTTAAAGTAAATGTATTGCTCCACATTCCCAGTCTGACTTATGCCTTTTTAAGGCATAGGTTTTACAGGACAATTACACCTACCACCTGTGGTGTAGGAAAGACTAAAATCAAACTGACAACAATGTTAGCAGATGCTAGAAGTTTAAGAACTGGCATTTAGAAAGTGCCTCCTTATTCTCCTCCCTTAGGTCCAATTCAGTTTTCTGGTTCTGAATTTTGGGAATTGACTTGATGTTAATTAAAGACTGGAATTTCAAGGCTTAATTTCCCCTCCCCCAACCTTGGCAACCATTAAACAGCTTCCAACTCCACACTCCACCACTAGACAGATAAATGATGGAGCAGATTACACCGTTGAAAGGCAACTTTTTCCTCAGCTATTTTCGATTTATTTTTTCCTGCTTCTGATATTTGCTTCAGACATTGTTTACTCGTTTAGAACGGAGAAGGGGCATTTTTTCTACAGTTTAATGTCAGGGGCTTTTTCCCAGCAAATGAAAGTGAAAGTGCTAAATTCTTGTGGTATTTTACCCTTAAAGCCTGGACTGGCAGCTGGTGGGGAGGGGGAGGTGGGATTGGAAAGCTAGAAGAACCAGTTCTAAGGTTTTGTTTGTTTATCTTGAGATCTCAGCAGGGCTCCTGTGTTGTCCACCCCCCCCTACAGTTTTAGGGGGCTGATGTCGGAATTTTTTTTTTTTTGAGCAGTCATTGAAGTTTCATTCAATGTACTGCTAAAAACTACATCTCACTTGTTGCTTCTCCGGTTATAGTTTAAAACACCATCCAGTCTCTCATCTGGAAATAATGCAAACTCCCCCCCTTCCTTTTAAATCTCCGCATAGCCGAAGTCGATAATCACATGGAAAATGTGCAGGGCTCAGTTTTGTTTAGCTTTCGTTCTTTTGCTGGAAACCTCACTTGTTGAAGTATGTATTCAACACACAGGCGTTTTGTACACATGTTACTTTCAAATCTTGAAATTTGCCTGCTCCACTGATTAGACTCCTTACATGAAAAGTTTTATGAGCAACTTTTAAACGCTTTTATTGTACAGATTAAAAAAAGAATGACACCGAAAATTCTAACACTGACATTAGTGTATCTCAAGTCCCCCAACTCCTCTACCCCTCTTTCCCTTTTCCAAGAAACAGTGCTAACAAACCAGACAAGGCTCTGAAAGAGGTTAGAGGAGAAGGAAGGAGGCGGAGTGGGTTAGGGGAGAGGTTAGGGGGCCAGAGTTTCTCTCATTCACAGGGCGGAAAAGTTGACATTGTCTAAGCCCTTCTGAATGGCTGGTAGTTGGATACCCTGATTGTACCTCTACTTCCCCTCCCCCTCCACGTGACGACCCAGGACACATGCGCACCCGACGCAGCCCAGGCACATCTGCAGACTGACGTCAGTTTGTTCTGCCTCAGAGGAAAGCTGCCAAAATTTTCTTCTGCTGCAATTGAAGTTGGCTGGGGGCCGGCAGTGAGCTCGAGGGCTACTTCAACAAAACTTTTCCTGCCCTTCCTGCTCCTCTTGTCTTCTCTCTCCTGATACCTTTTGATGCTCTGCACATGTTATTTGCATAGCAAAGGCACTAAGCTGTCCAGGAAGAGAGGGCACCACTTCTACCCCAAATAAGCCTTTCCCCTCTTCTTTCTTTTTTTCCTTTCCTTTCTTTTTTTGGGGGGGTGGGTGGGCGGGGGGAGGGAGAGAGTGGGGTTTGCAAAGCACGTCTCAGGTTGATAGCCTTGGATGTATTGAAAGCATTTTCTTTCTTTCTTTTTTTTTTTAACTGCCAAATCGGCAGTCTGTTCTCTAAACCTCCGGTTAGCGAGACTATAGGGTTTTATTCTGGCTGCAGAATAACTGGCTGGTGTGGCTTTCCAAAGGGGGCAAAACGAAAAAAGAGGAAAGAGGAGGGAGTACGTGAGTCGTCCAGTGCAATCTCTGTTGTTTGAAATTTACTTTTTATCAGAATTTGAAGATGAAAACGGTAAGGAAGACTTCACAATATTTAATTAAACCTTTAAAAAATTGTGCTTTGCTTGTCTTACGAATAATGCTTAGTTCTCAGTCTCTCTCTCTCTCTCTCTCTCTCTCTCTCTCTCTCTCTCTCTCTCTCTCTGTGCACGCATGGCAAAGAGTGAGTTTGACTAAACACATTTTACAGACAGAAATCTTTTAAACTCTAGACTACTCGCAGATATAGAATTCCAGAACTTACAGGTATTTTATGATGTGAAAAATATGCACTCATTGTATGAATTTGCATGTTGTGTGAAATGAAATTGATTATGATCATCGTGCTCTTTTAACTAATCACCGGATAGTGGTGGAGAAAGTAATGATAATGTGTGTTTTTACTCGATTTCCAGATTTATGCAATTGCCTTCTGCAAATCCGTTTCATGTCAGTGTCTTTAGTATTCAGACAAGTGCATATTTCATGCCTGGGCTCTCAGGCCAGCAGAAGTGTGCTGGCTGTAGCACTGATGCTCTAGGATATGTTAAGCTCTTAATAGGCTAATCAGAGATGAAAGCGTGTGGTTTTGATTTACTTTTGCCCACTTGGACCATGCTAGACTCAACCCTCTGGAGCCTTGTTTATCAGGGTATGTCTGTATATATGGTGTATGAGACTAAAGTTTAGGGATTGGGGAGAGAGAACAAGAGTGCTGGAGGAAGTATTGGAAAATCTTTCTGATAATATGCGCTATAACTTCTGGCTTTGATAAGTTTTCCACTTGTGCTAGGGGCAAAGAAAGCAAGCCAGAGTAAGAAAGCACACTGAGAGGGAACAAGAGAGTAAGTTTCTTACTCTTGTTTTTATTTGAGCTGCTGGTGCAACGCGTTTGGGCCAAATGCCAACTGTCTGGGTCACACGCGTTTTATCCAAATAGATTTAGCGCTGCTGTCTGGAAATGGGCTGCTGAATGTTAACTTTAGGATCAACTCAACCAGGGCAGCTCAGACTGTTACCCTCTGTCTGGATGAAGTGGAATGGGAAGGGGGGTGATGAGGGTGTGCAAAGCCGGGGGCGGGGAAGCGGGACGACGATAAACCATTGCTTGGAAGTTTAAAAAATACACGGAATATAATTTTCAGTGTACTCTTATGTTCAGAGGTTTTTTTAAAGCTATTTATTTCTCTTTTCTCTTTTCATTTTCTTTTCTTAAGCTTATATTGATTAGACTGAAACATTTAGTGGTGAATTGGCAGCCCTTAAAATCCATGACAGGGGAAGAAAGGCAATGTAAAACTGGTGCATTTGAAGGCAACTAAGACAATTAATTTGAAGATAATTATTTTCACCAAAGTGGTAGTGCAGTCTTGTTTATATTAATTTGGTGCTTAAATGTGAGCATTAGTGATATTTTTGAAGAATGCTGTATATAAGTTGATTTAAAACAAATCAGCAAATCATTCATTTGCCACAAATGGCAGCAGATTATTCTGTGTGGTTGTATCAATTTTTTTTTTGTGATTCCCTAGAGGAAAATCTTCTAATCATTAAGATCTGAAATATTGTAGATAACTTTTAGTTAGGTCTAAGACCTGCAAATTAATCGCTATTCTTGTCTGTTCTTACTACTTCCTCTTCATTTCCTTAGCAACCAAAAGCAGCTATTAGTGGCTTAGGGTGGGTCTGGTGCCAAATCTTGCTGTCTGTGATCTTGGTGACAGAAGAATTGAGTTATCATAGTAAGGAAAGTTAGTAGCATATTTGGAACTAGTGGGAAGGGAGAGAAAAAAGAAGATGTAGATAGTTTTTCACAGTTAGAAAAAGAAAAATGAAGTTGTTATTAATATTTTACACTAATATCAAGAAAGAAAAAGCATTTTTTGAGGAAAAATATTATTAAATGGCAACATTCTAAGGATTATGTAACTCAGGGAAATTTGAAATTTTTCTTTTCTCAAAAGATGAGTTTTGAGTAAATTATGCATTTAGTTATACTCTTTTGGTGACTAATCTTACAAAGTTTGTAGATAATCAAACTTCTTTATACTTAGATCCCACCTGTGTTTTTAAATACAGTAGTTGCCAAATATTTGTTGAGAGAAAGTTCTAGAAAATGAAATGAAAAGTTTTTCATGTACAAATTTAAAGGACCTGAAGGGTTTAGGATTTTGTTGCATTTTCCTTGGAGACCAAATCAGCTTTAAAATAAATAACCAGATTAAAATGGATGAAAAATGTTAAGAAAGATGTTAACCATGTTCTCTAGCTTCATAATAATAGCTAACAAGAGGAGATTACTGTTATAGCTACTTGTATATAACTTGAGTGGGAAGTCAGACCATAAAGAAAAATCAAGGAACAGGCTTCTGAGAAGTTAGTGCGCTTTACTAGGGCAGACTACGGAGGGAATCACTGTAGTACAAGTTGTCTGGTCTTATTTCTTCTACATAACTAGTATAGCTTTGATCCATGGGAGCAGTTAAATTATTCTTTAATTTTGCCGGCTGGTACATTTATACTATGAATAAAAATCATATACAAAAGTCAAAGTGAACTGGACATTTTACTTTTCAAAATTAAAAGTTATAAGTATAATTATCATAGCCTAGGTTCTTCACTCTGCTCTAAAAGTGAAGACAGATTCCATATTGGCTCTATGATTTCCTACTATTCCACATTTTCAGGGAAGGAAAATATGAAATTATTTTTAAAGGAAAAGCTTTGAAAAGTAATGTATAGTAAGAGGGGAAGGATAACTTTTATTTAGCCACTCGAGTGACGTACATAGTACATGCTATCAGGTGCAATCGAATTTGTTCTCTCAAAATGTCTTTGTAAGGTAGATATTATTGTCTCAATTTTATAGCTGAGAAAACAGATCCAGGGAGGTTTTGTAACTTGAAGTCAAACTAGGAGTAACAAGCCTTTGTGTTTCCACAACATAATAGTGCTGTTGCTCTTACACAATTTGCAAGGTTTATTAATGCATTGTGATTTCTGAGCAACTATCTAGCATTTTAGTGTTAGTTGAACTTTGGAAACTATTTTTTCTACACATACTTTATTCTGGCATCTAGATTAGCTTTCCCAGCAGGTGTCAGAAAGTAGGTTAATTAACACAATTCACTTGTACTGTGTGGGTGACTAGGAGTGATTAGATATGCTTCTTATAATTTAATTGAACTCGGGCCAACTGAGCACTAATACACGGTGTTAAGTTTGATCTCCGAGCATAGGAGGTTTAAAAGATAATGAGGAGGGAAGGAGAAAGACATCTAATTTATTGAGTGTCCATGTACCAGATACTGTATCTAGTGATGAACAAGACCTTAACTCTAGTCTGTTTAATTATAGAACTCCTGTTCTTTCTATTAAATTCCAAAGCCCTTCTTACTGAATAAGTCACTTTAGTTTAGTTACTTTTCCTGTTAGTGCTACTATCTTAGTTAACTTAGATGTTTATAGGATAGTTCTAGAACGGGTTGGAGTGAAGGTTACAAAACTGAAGATCAAGACATTTCTCGAGGGGAAAAATTGTTTTCTAAATCAAGCCCATTATATTTTAAGTTTGCCATTAGTTTCAGTGTCCAAGAAAACAAAGGAAAGGTGTGGATGATTTAATACAAATATATCATGACTGCTAGAAAACAAACTCAAATATCCTAACTGTAAGTTCCTCCTTAAAAGAAGATTACAATTAAAGTAAGTGGAGGACCCATTTGATATCAGATGTTATTACTGAAAACATTCTAGTGATTTGAAAAAAACTAAGGATGAGTGCTGTTCATGAAAGAATAATTATATATTAATATTTCATGGTTCAGTTTGGAGCATAGGACCATGTCTGAGAAGGTTGAAAACCAAGAATATGGATTCTTTTATTTACTGTGATTGAATAATAGTGGGATTTAGTATTTTATAGGTTTTTAAACTTGAGAATATGTAGTTTTTGTCTTGCCTAAACAGAAATAGGAGTTGTGATATAAAGCAATTGTGTGCAAAGTTGCTTAAAAAAATGTTCATACTAATGGATTCCACTTGCAAACATATTGTACGACACGGTCATAGAGAACCACTACTGAACATTCCAAAGAGTGCCTCAAGCTAGAAGTGTGATATAATGCACACAGCTGAGATGTTAGCCAGCTAGCTATGTGAATGAATGCGGACTCACTTGTTTTCTAGCTGCCTGGTCTCTGTGAATGCCATCTTGCTCATGTGTCAATTGGTGGCTATATTAGTTATCAATTGCTGTGTAACAAATTTCCACAGAGTAAATAATTTAGCATACATTTGCTAACCCAGTTTCTGTGAGCCCAGCTATGACTAACTATGTTCTTCTGATGATGTTATAATCAAAGTATTGGCAAAGACTGTTCTCTCTAGGAACCCTCACTGGAGAAGAATGGACTTCTAAGCTCATCTATCCCAGAACAGGATTCAGTAACTTCTATTGGAAGGGGCCCCAGTTTCTTTCCACTACTATGTGGAGGTTCCTCTGATTTCCTTTTTGTGAGCATCTAAGTATTAAGTTGCTTCATCTAAGCCAATGAAACAAAGTCTGGTACCAAGCTGTAAGCCAGGATCTTTTGTAATCGAATCATGGAAATGGCATCCTTTCAATATTGAGATACTTTCTTGACTGGAATTAAATTAGTCAAGGGATGAGGATGACAGAAAAATGTGGCTGTTATGGGGCAGGCTCACTGAATCTGCCAGAATTTGTCTTACCACAGGGGTACTGTTATTTTGTGAGTGAAGATTAAAGGACATAATCTATATTTTCAATTCTTTTAGTTTGACCTTAAACTACTTTTCTCTTTATTACTAATTAGGCTTTTTCACAGGAATCAAATTTACTGTTTGTGTCATTACTAATACTAGTGCCTATTCCCACCATCTCCACCTCCTTGCCATTAGGCCTTTTGGAGTGAGTTTCTATATCAGTAATGATTATATCCAACAGTTTGACTAATGAAATCCCACTCATTTCCAAGACTTAACTGAGATGCTGTTTTGCACTAGCTTTCCTTAATCCATCTTCACTGACAGAGGTTATTTCCTGCATCTAATCACCTGTAACACACTTTTTAATATCACTTGGTCATTTATCCATATGCTTTGAATTTTTGTGTTATTTAGATTAGGAATTCATTTTCAAAGAAAAGGATTCTGTTTTATTCTTTCTGTATTCTGCTATTGTTAAAATGTCATTTTTAAACATGGTGGGAAAATATTTATTGATTAATGAACTAACATTCCAGAGGTCAGCAGTTTGGTCACTTGTAGCGATGAATGTGAGGCATTTTAGGTAGTTCTAATAACCAACATTTCTAGCTTCAAAGGGAATGAAGTATTTCACAGACCTTATTTTCCAGTTATCCTGTGTATGCATGGTCATATTTTATTCACTACTGATTTATTTATTCATTTATTTTTAAACCAACAAATATGGCAAATGTTTGTTATGTGACTACTATGTATATTTGGAATTTGAGATAAATTTTTATCTAATATCTTCTACATAGTTCTTTATCTTATTTGTACTAATATATCTTACAAAAGAGATTTAACTTTTATTCCAAAGTCAGATATAATATTACCAAAATCAGACAGTGAGCTATGGCACAGTTGTGTACACAGTAGCAACTGTTAAACTACACAAGGATAATTACCTTTGCCTTAGGTGTACTACTTTGGGGTTCTAAAATTACATGTGAACTTTTTGTCCTTTTTAGATACATTTTGCTGTTAGTGAACTAGTTTTTAATCCTTCTGTTACTTTTTTCTTTTGATGTGTTATCTGTTGGGAAACCAGGTGGCCATGTATATAAATATTTTGAGTTCATGTATTCTGAGTGAGTTAATTAGCCAGATGTGCAATATATGAGATAGGACTTGAGAACTGCTGTGATATTTGGAATGAAGTTGTAAAGACTTCTTTTCAGGCACATTATACAGAATTGAAATTACTTTGAGTTGCCTAATAAGTCATGTAAGACTTCTAGATGAATTCTGTTCTACCATATATTAGTTCAATTTTCTAGAAGTTTAGGTTGTGATACTATCTAAGAGTTCATAGACAGTTGATAAACCTCACTGTGTATTTATAGATCTGCTTGTCAGAACATACACAAGTACCCCATAAAGCAGCACAGTAGTCTTGGATAGGAACAGGCTTAAAATGTTCTGTTGAGGAATGGAATAACACACTCTTTGTGCAGGACATATGATGGACTTAGATTATACAGTTTTTCTATGTGGCTATTTTATTAAAGGGAGGTTGGTACACCATGCTATCCATTGTTACCTTCAGCTTCATTATTTTTAAAATAATTACTAGTCTCCTCTTCAGATTCCTTCCCATTCCCTCTTCCTACTCCTCCCTCCTTTCCCTCTTTTTTTCTTTATTCATAATATTGTGCATGCTTGACAAGCATTCTATAATCTCTAGCTCCAAGGTTCTTTTTTAGTTGTGAAATTATCCTTTTATCCATTTAGGTTTCTGGTTATGTGTTTAACTATATTAAGTTCTTTTGTTTTTATGTCCTCTGGCAGATATTCATTAATCTGTAGTAAATATGTCCATTCATGATATTTTCTCAGTTAACTCATACTTCCCCCTCTAGGTTAAAAAATGGCTGTACTTAAGTGACCCATCACTCTTAGCTTTGCTTATGAAAAAATTTATCATCATTATTCTCTTTATTTTTTGATCAAGAAAATGAATCCAGACATAGAAGAAAGTGCAAGATATTGGGGAAAAGTACCTGTTAAACAGTGGAGCATCTAACAACTCATTTGCAAGAAGATTTAAGGAATTAAAATTGTTATGCTTCGATATTGGTGTGATATTGACTGTCTAGCTCATAGGTAGCCCTCTAGAACATCGTTCAGTTTTCCAAATTATGGAAATTCCGTGGAAAACGTTGACTTGGATTTTGAGCCTCATCATGGCTTCTTCAGAATTTTATAGTGACCACAGACTTTCATACAGTTCTCAAGGTAGGATATCTTATTTTGAAATTTGATAGAAATTATCACAGAAGAAAAACTCTGACTATATAGTTTGGTAAATAGTTTCTTGGAAATATCTAGTCAGATGGAGCAGAAAGGAAGGCGCTAAGAGGATGTGTAACTTGTCTCGGAGATAGACAGCTGTCCAATGGGTTTTAGGGTTGACTCTCGGAGATAGACAGCTGTCCAATGGGTTTTAGGGTTGTCTCTCGGAGACAGCTGTCCAATGGGTTTTAGCGTTGTCTCTCGGAGACAGCTGTCCAATGGGTTTTAGGGTTGACTCTCGGAGATAGACAGCTGTCCAATGGGTTTTAGGGTTGACTCTCGGAGACAGCTGTCCAATGGGTTTTAGGGTTGACTCTCGGAGATAGCTGTCCAATGGGCTTTAGGGTTGACTCTCGGAGATAGCTGTCCAATGGGTTTTAGGGTTGACTCTCGGAGATAGCTGTCCAATGGGCTTTAGGGTTGACTCTCGGAGATAGACAGCTGTCCAATGGGTTTTAGGGTTGACTCTCGGAGACAGACAGCTGTCCAATGGGTTTTAGGGTTGTCTCTCGGAGATAGACAGCTGTCCAATGGGCTTTAGGGTTGACTCTCGGAGACAGCTGTCCAATGGGTTTTAGGGTTGACTCTCGGAGACAGCTGTCCAATGGGTTTTAGGGTTGACTCTCAGAGATAGACAGCTGTCCAATGGGTTTTAGGGTTGACTCTCGGAGATAGATAGCTGTCCAATGGGTTTTAGGGTTGACTCTCAGAGATAGATAGCTGTCCAATGGGTTTTAGGGTTGACTCTCGGAGACAGCTGTCCAATGGGTTTTAGTGTTGACTCTCGGAGATAGACAGCTGTCCAATGGGTTTTAGGGTTGACTCTCGGAGACAGCTGTCCAATGGGTTTTAGGGTTGACTCTCGGAGACAGCTGTCCAATGGGTTTTAGGGTTGTCTCTCGGAGATAGCTGTCCAATGGGTTTTAGGGTTGACTGGTCTTAGAAAATGAAACACTCTAACCTGCTGCTTTCCTGTGTTCTAAAAGACTCATTCCTTGCTAGGGTTTTGAGTCAGGGTCATTTTACAACAGAATCCAAATGTTTATGTTATAGAAGATGAAGAAACCAGATAAATTTGATACAGACTCTTTTAGACATGAACCCTTCATTTAAAACACAAAAATAATAACAAATACTTTCCAAACATAAGGGTTCTCATTCTTTAATTCTTATTTTAATTCAGACAATTGAACTTTATATTATAGAAATGACCTCAATAAAGAAAGCCACAGGAGGAAATGTCATATTGTAGTCCATGAATCAGTCCTTTCCTCATAGAATTGCTCAAAGCTCCACCTTTTGGATTTTCCTCTCATGAAAACCCAGGAACAAATAATTTTTTTTTGGTGCTGATGAAGGTGTTGCAGACTGGTACATATTTGGAAGTCTGTGTGTGAGTAGTATACCTCTTAATCCACAAAACCATTTTACTTAATTGAATCTTATTTACAAAAAGAGAATCACCATATTTTAAATTATTTCCACTGGTTGGAGTTTCATTGAACCTTATCTTTATGGAGTAAGCTCCATATATGGTCAATGAAACAATGGAATGATATCTGGTTTCTCCTAGTGGTAAACTTAACTGAATGAAGGTTTGACTGAGAAAGAGATGGGTGATTAAGTAAGAAAACCGTGGGGCTATAGAGAAGGCTCAGAGGTTAAGAACACTGAGTGCTCTTTTGGAGGACCCATGCTCACTAACAAGCACCCATATGGCTGCTCACATCTGTCTGAAACTCTGGTTTCACTGATTCTGATGCCTTCTGACCTCCATGGAAACTGGGCATATATGATACATATAATACGTACTTATGCATATAAAATAAAAGATAATAAAATGAAGGAAAAGAAAATGTTTAATAGTCCTCTAATTTTTTTGATATACTTGATTTTTAACATTTTCTTAAGATGTAACAGACATATAATTCATCTATTAAAGTATACATTTCAAAGGTTTTTAGTAGGTTTTATAACTGTACAGTATTAGCATTTTAATATATTTTTTAAAAAGACTAAACAAAACAAACAAGCAAACAAACAAAACCTGTACCCATTAAGAATCACTCCCAAATTCTCTATTCCTCAGTGATTTCTACACTTTGAACTCTAGAGAGTTGCCTCTGACTATTTCACATGAGTAGAATTATGTAATATTCAGTCTTTTGTGATGGGGCCTTTTTTGTTTTTATGTTAGAAAATAAACATTGATTAGGAAGTGAGTCACTGTGGTGGTGCACACTTTTAATCCCAGCACTCAGGAGGCAGAGGCAGGCGGATCTCTGAGTCTGAGGCCAGCCTAGTCTGTAGAGCAAGCTCCAGGACAACACAGAGAAACCCTGTCTCACAAAACCAAAAAGGAGGAAGGGGGAGAGAGAGAGAGAGAGAGAGAGAGAGAGAGAGAGAGAGAGAGAGAGAGAGAGAGAGAGAGAGAGAGAAGGCAGTTGATATGATAGGTCACTCATGTGCAATAGTACATATCAGTACTGCTTTCCTTTCTGTTGGAGGATAATACTATCTAGCTTATCATCACCTGTTTCATCATCAGGTGATGGGGAGTTGCATTATTTCTTTCCTTGGGCTGTGATGAATAGTCCTGATAAGAGCATTCACACATAGATTTTTACCCGGAAATGTGTTCTTTCTTTGTTGTATGTACCTAGGTTAGAATTATTGCTAAATGACCTGGTAATTCCTGTTTGACATTGTGAGTAGTTCTGAGGTGCCCTTGGCCTTTCACGTTCCTAGTGATGACTTTGTTCTCTGAAGACAGTTTCTTCAGAGCTGTAGAGATTCTCCATGAATGTTTTTTAATAGCTTACAAAAGTTAACTTTATCTGAGCTAAGTATTTTTTAAAATATGTATGTACTTTTTGTCTCATTTTCATGTAAGATATTCATAATTCTGGAAGAACTTTTAAAATCCATATGTTAAAAGTTAAATTTAGGAAAGAAGACTAGTCCTTCACAAATAACTTTTAAAATAATGCTGTTTTGAGGAATTAACCATTGAAACTTAATCTTTTGATGTTATGCCTTCATGCTTTAATTATGTTTAATATAACATTTTTTATCCACACCTCACATATAATGTTGTATAGTTTTAATTGACATCATTGTTTATATTGCTACTTCTTCTGTTAAAATTTCTTTTCTTCCATGTGCCTTTCTGCATTCTCTGCCTTGTGACTACAAAGAGGAATTCCTGACTTATCTTGAACACTACCAGCTAACTATTCCAATAAGAGTTGATCAAAATGGAGCTTTTCTCAGCTTTACTGTGAAAGATGATAAGCACTCAAGGAGAAGACGGAGTATGGACCTTATTGAGCCACAGCAGGCGGTGTCTAAATTATTTTTTAAACTTTCAGCCTATGGCAAGCACTTTCACTTAAACTTGACTCTCAATACAAATTTTGTGTCCAAACATTTTACAGTAGAATACTGGGGTAGAGATGGACCCCAATGGAAACATGATTTTTTAGACAACTGTCACTACACAGGATATTTGCAAGATCAACATAGTACAACTAAAGTGGCTTTAAGCAACTGTGTTGGATTGGTAAGTAGATATGATTTTAAACTTCTGCCAGTAAAATAAATTCACAATGTAAATGTCTTTCCTTGGGCTAACATATATATGTAAGTGGTTTAAGTAGAAAGGTAAGAGTCTCACGTTCAAGGTTCTGCTGCTTTTACTTTTCATCTTTGTTTTTTCATAATGCTTATAATGATTTTCACAGGACAACTTTTTATACTCACTTAGAAACAGACTGAGTGACCTCTTAGACATCCTTTTATACTCAGAATTTCCTGTTCAAAAAGCAAAGCTTCATCATTCATGAACAATTTCAAGGTAGATTTGTATTTGGGAAATCACAGCACTAACTAACCTTCAGGTTTTTCCACATTTGTCTCTGGTCGTTAACACAACTTTAAAGTAAGTTATGATCTACTCATGAGTTCTTAGAGCAAAATTTAATACCTGTGTCTATGTTATATTTCCTTACAATTTGTATAAAGACTATTGTTGAGACTATTTTATTTTGAAAATCAGTTCACGAGTGCAGGGTATTTGAGTCTATTATAGTAAAATGCTAAATACACAGTCTACAGTTGCACATAGTAATGATTTCAGATGAAGTACTTCTTCTCCACTTCCTCTTCCACTCTTACCTTGTTCAGGCTAATACAGATGTTCCATTAAAACTTTATGTATAAGGAATACAAACACTTTTATGTTATAGTTCTATTTTTGGCAACAATTTTTCTTCCTTACTTTAACAGACACACATTATTATTTTTAATTTTAGTAGAAAATAACAATCTAAGTACAGTAGAATTTAAATAAGTTTTAAATTAGGAAAAAACTATGTAATTGGGAAATAAATTTCACCAGTTTTGCTTAGCTTTCCATTTTTTACAACTGCTAAGTAAAATGAGCTAATATAATTACTAAGATTTTAATACTCAAGTTTAATTTCCACAGAACATATGTTTTATTGCTAGTTTTCTTATATTGTATATGGAAAATATTTGTTTAATTTTAGGAGTGTTTTTGGCTAGTATACAACATAATGGGATCTGTAATGGAATCTCCATACAGTTGTGCCACTACAGTTTATTCTAATTCACTGCTCTCCTTGACCACTTTCCTCAGGCCTTCCTCACTACACAGCTGATGCCACCATGCCCTCCCAGTTCTCTCCTTTCTGATTTACTATTACATGCATTATTCTGTTACTCAGTAGTGATCTTTCCTTCTTTTTTCAGGATCCTGTTTCTAGTTTTCTGACCTATAAACACACATAAATAAGCACACACATGCACACAAACACACGCACATATGCATAATTTTAAATTTAGGCTCTGCAATTTCTGATGTGTTTTATTTCATTTATTGTAATGTTTTCTAGTTGAATCCATTTTCTTGAAAATATCATAATTTCTTTTTCTTTAACCATTCATCTTTTGATGAACATCTAGGCTGATTTTTATCTTTTGGTTGTTGTGAACAGTACAGCTATACATGTGGGTGTCCAAGTATCTTTGTGGTATGTTGACTTAGTATTTGCATGAATAGTATAGCTGGGTTGTATTGGTAGTTTTTTGAGGCCCCTTCATACTGAGTTTCTTAGTGGGAATACACAAGTTTACATTCCTACCAGCAGTGTGTAGGCTTACTGTTTGGCTATGTCCTGTTAGCATTACTTTCAAGGATGATAGTCATTCTTACTAGGATGAACAAATCTTAAAGGAGTTCTCATTTGCATTTCCAATGGCTAAGGTTGTTGAACTCTTTTTCAAATATTTATTGGCCATTTGCATTTCTTCTTTTGAGAACTATCTATTCAATTCATTATGCTGTTTGTTGACTAGATGATTTATATGCTAGGTACTAACTGCCTATGTGATGTATAGTTGGT
>PVIU01002770.1:0-120000 GCA_004026605.1 Ondatra zibethicus | reverse complement strand
TATCAGTTGGAAGGATTCAAGTATATTCATAGATCTGGTTTAGTGGTCATCAATTCATTCAGCCTGCTTTTATCATGGAAAGTTTTCTCTTTTGATTATAACAGGTAGTTTTGCTGGATGTAGTATTCTAGGATGACAGTTTTTCTCCTTTAGAGCTTATAATAACCATTCTGAGTCCTCATGGCTCTTAACGTTTTTGTTGATGGTCTTACCCTTTTATAAGAGACTTTGTGTTTTTCCCTTACAGCTTTCAATGTGCTTTCTTTGTTCTGTATTTTTAATATTTTAACTATACTAGATCATGGGGATGTTCCTTTATGGTCTTGTATATTTGGTGTCAAAATACCTCTTATACTTGGATGAGCATCTCTTTCCTTGGATTTGGTACATTTTCTTGAAAATATTTTTCTATGCCTTTAGCATGAAAGTCTTCTTTCATGCACATAGATTGCCCTTTCATGGCGTCCTATAGATCTTAAATGTTGCATTGTTCTTTCTTATTAATTATCCTTGTCATTGTTTGACTGTTTCAATCCCTTTACATTGTCTTTAAGCCTGGATATTCTGTTTTCTCCTTGACCAATTCTATTGGTGAGGTTGCTCAGGGTGCTTTTTATTTGACTTACTGAATTTTTTATTTCCACTATTTCAGGTACTTTTTTTCAGAATTTCTCTTTCTTGAATTTCACCTTCAATAGGTATTGAAGACCTATCCTATATTGAGTAATGTATTTCATTCAACTTCTTTTTTGTTTTCTCTTGGGATTTGTTCAAGAGTTTATTTGTACACCCTGAACTTTTAATACTCCACTTACATTCATTACTTTTCTATTGTCTAGGTTTTCATTTAATTTACTCTTATTGGAGGACATCATTGTGCATTTAGTCATCTTTGTAGGAGTTATATTGCCTTTAATTTTCTTGTATTTCAAATTTTTCATGCTTTTGCATTGAGGCTCATGCATCTTGGTTAGGATTTGATCCTTGGTTGGATATTTTCCCCAACTCTTCTTTTACTGGAAGTATTTGCAATGCTGTACAGGGACTGGTTATAACAGGGTTGAGCTAGATTTGTGTTTAGAAGACCAGACTTAGTCCCCGTTACTTCTCTGAAAAATAGAATACTGCCTGAAAAAACAGCCACTATCAAAGAGTAGGTCAACCATGAACATAAAGGAATAGTCAAATGACAAACAAGTCCTTTAAACTCCAATCACTTTAGGAAGCAAAGAAACACTGATATACATGAAGATGTGGGTAGAGTAAAAGGTAACACAGGAGAATAAGACTGTTGGTTAATATCGAATTAACAGAGAAATTATAGAACAGAGAAAAGTAAATAGAAGGGTGAGACAAAAGGTGTGTGTGTGAATTTTGGCTAAAAGTAGAATGGAGAGAAACAATAAAAATTCAGTCATGGCCAGGGTGGTGGCACAAGTCTTCAGTCCCAACACTTGGGAGCAGAGGCAGGTGGATGTCTGTGAGTTTGCGGCCAGCCTGGTCTACATAGTGATTTCCAGGATAGCTAGGGCTATGTAGAGAGACCCTGTCTCAAAAAAATAAAAACAATAAACAAACAACATCAAAAAAACAAAACTAACACACACAAAAATACAATTAGAAACCTTAAATTGTTTGGGGTCTTAGGAGATTAAGGTAGAGTGGCACCACAAAACAGATTGCTTGTGTTTTTTGAGAAAACTTATCCAAGGAATGTGAAATAGGAAAAAATAGAGAAAAGAAGAAGAGAAAACAGAGAGTGAAAGAGAAAGGATGAGAACAAAGGACAGAGCCGGTCTTGCATTGAGTGTTTAATAAAGGGAATTAACATGAAGCTATGAAAGCTGATGTGGGTATTATCTCTGAGGACACACTTACCTGGTTGCTGATTTTTGCCTAGATCCTTTCAGTTCCATTCTAGACTCCTAGATGCCTCTCACACTCCTGGGCAGCATTTTTTTAAATCATATGCATACATACATACATACATGTGTGTGTGTATGAGTGTTTTGCCTGCATGTATGTATAAGCACCATATGATCATGTGTGTGCTTCATACCTGTGAAGGCTAGAAAAGTGTGTCAGATTCCCTGGAAATCTAGTTGAGGACAGTTGTGTGTACCATATGGGCTCTGGGTATTGAACCTGGGTCCTCCAGAAGAGCAGCCGGTGCCTTAACCATGGAGCCATCTCTCCAGCCCCTCTTCTTCCATAGTGGGTATATTTATAAAGTCAAGTCACAGATGCTAGCTCTTTTCAAGCAGTCATTTACAGATCAAGTCACAGATACTGGTCAAATTTCTGGGCAGTTCAGGAGTTGGACTGTGACTGTTGTTCTCACCTTTGGGCCATTATTTGTGGGAATAGATGTCATGTTGGTTGCATCAATAAACAGTCCTTCACACTTTAGATCACAGATGCTGGCCATGCCATTGGGTCCATCAGGAGTCCCACCAAATGCTAGGAAGACCCCTGAACTGCCCCTTCTGATGTTGGGTGCACTGCCTGGAATTTGTCTGTTTCCTGACCAGATTTTCACCTTGCTGAATACCCTGTGCAGTTCTGAAGTAAAGTTTCTTAGTATAGTCTAGAGGTCATTTTCTGCCAGCTCTCACAATCTGGTCACATGATATTTACTGAGTTTCCTGAGTGTACAGTTTGCTGAGGGTCCAGGGCCAGCAAGCTGCCAATTCATAAGGAGTCTTTTTGAAATCATACTAGTTCTTAACTATTAAATAAATTTCCTTTCATTACAAAGCACAAGTAACAAAACAATGTAGTGCTTTTATTCTAATATGTATTAAATATTCATATTGTGTCATGTTAAAATTTTTTGCTTTTAAACTATTATTATTTGTTTATTATTATGAAAGTATTATAATTATTATAGAACCACTGGAAATAGTCTTAACTGTTATATAATATATTTAATATATTTAAAATATTTTGATGACTTTTTCACCACAGTAAGTCTTATTGATAATTCTATATTTTGCTCTCTGGGTAAAATATTCTGAAAAGGGTCCATTAATTTTGTCTTCTAGTTATCAAAAGATATTTAAAGAAATTTGGGCACGTGTGTACACATAGCAAAATTTAAGAATTTGTGGTATAAAATATTGAAAGCAGTGCTTATTTGAGAAATGATATTGCAGAAACTAACAGTGATTCAGAAAATTAAAATATTTACTTAGTAACTTGAGGTCACATAACTGCAACTGAAATAGAGAAGATAATGGTATGAGAACCTGGTGTTTCATATAGAAAAAAAGAAAACTTTTGAAGTGGTAGTGAACCATCATTCCAGATTACTACACCAAGTCATTTAGAGAGTTTCATATTCTTGTTGGAACATTCACAAAAGAAACCGAAGATGTAGGAAATTATGATTGCTTTGAGTTTGACAAAGAACACTGGGACGTGTCTAAGACGATGGGTAAAGGAGTAGGGCATAGAATCAGAATGAATAGAATAGAATCAGGAAGTGCAGCTTGAGTTTCCTGTAGAAACCCAGCAGTGAAGATATGACATTAGTCTTCATGACCCTGATAGAATAAGCGTGAGTAGGGATGCTGAGGGATGTGAGAGTAGTGCTCTTGTCAGCCAGCCACAATTTTCTGGGGACTTCATTTATCCAGGTGTTCCTCTTTTCTAATCTTATGGTAAATTTTCCCTTCTCCCCTTCAGTTAAACATTGTAGGTCCCTGCTGTTTGTTAAATAGTGTGAGTATGCTCTTACTTCATTGTGGCTGGTCTTTTCTGTGGGACTGCCATCCCCAAGATAATGACCTGAGGCCTTTCGTTAACTATGAGAGTTTGTCTTTTCTGTGGGCTGCCATCCCCAAGATAATGACCTGAGACCTTTCGTTAACTATGAGAGTTTGGCCTCGAGCTTAGGCTTAGTCTCAAATAGCTCTCCTAGCTTAATTAACCTTTTCTATTTATCTAGGTTCTGGCATGTGGCTTTTGCCTCTCTCCCATTTTGTACATCTGAGTTTTTCCAGTCTTGCTGGTGTCTCTTGCATTCCTAGATTCTAACCCTCTGCGTTCCTCTCTCTGCCTGGAAGTCCCACTTAACTTCTCCTGCCTAGCTATTGGCTGTTTGGCTCTTTATTAAAGTAATCAGGTGCCTTGGGCATGTGAGGTACAACATAGGTACATCTTCATGCAGTGTAAATAAATATCCCACATGACCTTATTTTCTTTGTGCTTGGTCTTTTTATCAATACATTTTTTTCACTTTCTCATTTACTTTATACAGGCTTCTGTTCAAATAGCATTATATTTTATGTGTGTGTACAGGTGTGCATGTGTGTTCCCATGCATGTGGACACCAGTAATCAGTTGCAGGTGTTGTTCCTTGGGTACCATACACTTTGGTTTTTGAGACAGAATCCCTCATTGACTTGGGCAAAGTAAGTTAGACTGGCTGACTATTGAGCCTCAGTGATCCATCTTTACCTATCTCCCTAAAGCTGGAATTATTCTAGGGAGTAATATTACAAGTGTGTGACTCCATACCTGCATGTGTACATGGTTTCTGGGGCTTCATCTCAGGTCTTAAAGCACATGAGGCAAGCACTTCACCAACTGAGTTATCTCTGCAGTCCAAATAGTGCGTTAGAGAGGATATTTCCAAATATTGTAAATAGTTTGCGTAAGCTTCTTATAATTCTTCTCTGTGCTTTTTTCACTGCCCTTTCTCCTTTTCTTAACATCACTATCTGATATATCATTTATATATGTAGTCAATTACCTTTTCCTACCTTTCCTGCTAGAATGTAAGCATTATGACAGAGCCCAGACTTTCTTTGATTCACTGCTTTACCTCCATCAACTAGTATAGTTTTCATACTACCAGAGGCACTCAATCAGAAACAGCCCTTAGGTGATGAGATAATTATAATATAGCGATTAAGTGTCTAAACTCTGAGGTCAGTCAAATGAGTTTGCTGCTACATTTTGCCCCTTTAGCTTATCTGTAAAGCTGAAATATTGTTTATTTCATAGAACTATTAAAATTAAGTGAGACATGTGAAAACATTTTATAGGAAACATACTACATGAAACCTCAGAAATGCCATTTCAGAATGTTTTCATTCTTGCAAGGTTTCTTCTTTCTTGCTTATTAGCTTTCTGAATCTGTTTTCCCTCAATAACCTGAGATTTTGTTAGAGGCTTTCAACTTAATACTGATGACAGACCAGTATGACTTCAGTGTCCTAGCCTTTGTGGTTCAAACCCTAGATTGCTGTCCTATACTTTCTCTTAATCAAAATCTTAACAAAACTTGACTATGTTTTTAAAAACACTGTGCTTAGTTTTCTAGGACATTGTTAAACTGCCTGGTAAGGTAATTTTTACAGAGATATTGGAGTTTGTTATAGTATATTGAGCTATTCCTCAGGGTTTGTATTTAATATAGGGACTGCTACCCATAAGGACATAAACAATCATAAAAATAACATGAAGTTACTAAAGGCTCCTTTTTGTGTTTTTGTTTTTTTGTTCCTCAACTCATTTCGTGTAGGTTGTGGGTGAATTATAACCTTCTTTGTAAGTTCTAACACATCTGATTATGTCTTATCTATCTAAGCATATAGTAGTTCAAATGAATTTCTCTAAATAGAATCATAGAAGCTTAGAAATCAAAGGGACATTAGAGATTATTTGGACCAGATGTTTTCTATGTTTTGTTTTTCTTTTTTAGAAAAAGGAAACCTTTTCTCATATGAATTATTATTTGGACATTTAGTGCACTGATTAATAAAAATAGCTGATTCTGAGCCCTGGAATCCAAGTCATTTAGGTCTCCCTTTGTTGTCTGGTACAATCCCTTGAGGGTACTTTATGGAACCCTAAAGGCTCCTCAGAGTGTTGTTTTAAAATGAGTAATTTAGAGCAGTTCTTTCATTTTTCTCAGCTGAGGAAATAAGTTTAGAGAGTTTGTATTTTAGCTGGTGTTAAATGCTAGTGGGATGAAGAGCCATCCTTGCATATGATGTATTTAGGAAAGCAGGATTAGAAGAGTAACGTTCTTCTTTATTTTTTGGAGTTCTTATTTTTTCATGCAGGTAACTTTCTCCACCTCATTTCTTTTTCATCAGTAAACTATTTGAACCTACTGCATATGGGACACATTTTGGGGCTGTAGCTGATACAAAGAAATATAAGACATAATGCTTTTTTTGAAGAAAGCAATAGTTTACTTGAAAGTTAGAACATGGAGGAGGAACATTGTACTGAACTTAATTAGCTTCAAGATTTGTGCTGAACCAGTGTGGATTTTCTGTAATTAAATGAATTTCTAGATTAAATAAATAAATTTATGGAATTGAATCAACTGAAAATAAATGATGTTGATAATAAGCTCCAAGTTAGCTCAGAGGCATTATATCACAGCATTTAAGCCTGAAGAGCTTTAAGGAGCCGTATGACAGCTGAGTAGGAGGTAACTAAACAGGCATAATGTGATGTAAGGAGAACTGTGGGAAACCAAGGAGCTTTTTTGGAATTGCAGAAAATCCCTTTTCCTTTCTCTATATATGCAGTATTGGACAATCCCTTGATTTATAAGCCTGTTACTTCATATCCAAATGGGAACACATATTAAAGAAAGACATTAATCAGTATATCACAAACCTCGAATGTTCATCATTACCACTGAAAAAGTTTATTTCTCCCTTGGTTAGTGTTTACATCAGGCAGTTTTGTAAGAGGTCGTTCAGGGACCTAGCAGCCTTCTTTTTTGGCTTCTACTGCCCCTAAATTTGGGAGTCCTTCCATTCAGTTGGCAGTAGGGAAGCAGGGAGTGGAGAATTCCTCTGGAATGGTATTCAGAGACTGATCCTGAGGGTGATTTACAGCCCCTGCCCTTTTGTAATGGGTACAACTTAATAATAATAAAGCTGCACCTAAACACAGAAAGTGAAGTTATGCACAATTTGGAAAGGAACTAGGTTTTTATAACTGTCTCTACTAACTCAAAGAGTTTTTGAGGGAATGGGCATTTGACATATTTAGTAGGGTGCAGAACATGTACAGATGTTTGTCTTTCTTAAAATATGAAGAAATTTACATAATGTTCTACTTAATATAGAAAATAAACAAAATTTAAGTTAACATATATTTTAAGCTCTGTTTTGAGGAGATACTGATTTGTCTGTTAATCTTGGTAATAAAGATATTTATTTAAAATGACCCTTCTAGGTAAACCCTTTGTTGCTCCTTCTTTTAGCATGGTATTATTGCTACAGAAGATGAAGAATATTTTATTGAGCCTCTAAAGAATACTACAGAGGATTCCAAACATTTTAGTTATGAAAATGGCCATCCTCATGTTATTTACAAAAAGTCTACACTCCAGCAACGACATATCTATGATCATTCTCATTGTGGGGTTTCAGGTGAGTGCAAGCTTTTAGGAAGCTTTGTGTATTGCTGATGTCTCTTTTTTCTGGAAAGTAAAACATTATTAATAATAAAACTATACAGCCAACTTAGATTTATAATGTCCAGAACAATCTTAAAAAGTATTACCTAGTAATAGTTTTAAGTCAGTTTGGAGGCAGTTTAAGAAATCCTTAAAATGTGTCTATATAAAATTTGACTTATTTTTTTTTTTAAGAAAAGAATAGTTCTTTATTTTATTTACAACTTGCATGCAGTGGTCTTCCACAGCACCCTGTATTGTTAGCTTGATGTTTTCATGCTGGTATCAGGAATACATGTCTTGGAGGCCTTCAAACATTTAACGTTGGAAGTCTTTAAGCATATCACAGGTTGTGATAGCACCGAATGCATAGCAGGGTCAACAAACGCAGCGTTCAGTGGTCAAGAAAAATCTCATGGGAGATCGGACTTTTTAGCTGAGACCTGAGGGGAAGAGGAACATATCTGAGCCAAAGAGGAAGGACAGCTGATACAGGGCTTTTAATAAGTTATTATATTGAATTTAAAAAACAAAACAATATTATATATCCTTTCTCTATATATACATATCATGGTAGATATATAACCACATATGATATATACTGTCTTTATTGGACATTTGTAGATAGAAATATGCAGAACTTATTGTCTGACATACTGACAACCAAGCAAACTAATAATTTAAAAAACCAAAAGTTTGAAAATGGTAACAATCAGAATGGTGCTGATAGGAGCACTGAGAAGCAGCTTACAATAGGGTTTAGGTATGTCTACATAATCTTTCAATGCTTTAAGTTAAAATAAATAGAAATTGATTGGCTCAGAGAAGTAAAACTGATCAAGTTAATGGGACTTATTCTATATTTAGACAATAGGCTGTCTAGCCAGAGGAATGAACAGGCATAACTTATAAATTAATGATTTTGTGATAGCAGATGACTGAAGAGGAGAAACTGAAGTTTTATTAATATAAAAAACATGTTGACAATCATAACAACACTATTATAATATTTTTCTGTGAGAAACACTCACTTATTACTCCACTGCTTTTGATGGCTGGAAGCCTGACTAGATGGGTCCTTGCTTAGCCTTAGCTAGAGCCGAGATCTCCACTGGCATCTTGACTGAAGAATAGTCCACTTCCCCATTCCTTTGGTTCTTCCCAGAGTTCAATTCTTTGTGGTTGTATATAGCTTTAGTTTTGACCTGCCTGCCTGTGGGAACCTGTAGTTCATTCCCATGAGTTAAAAACCATGGTTGCTTGCCCTCTTCAAGCCTGTAAGGAAAAGTCTAGAGGTGGCAAGTGCACAGTATTGTATAACATGATCATGTATTTATATATACGTAATTACTTGTATTCCAAGTTGGGGGTCCTACCTACACTCATAAAAGAGTGTTGAAGACCGGGTCATTGTGGTAACCTATGGGTTTCAAGGTTGTTGTGGTAACCTATGGGTTTCAGGGTCGTTGTGGTAACCTATGGGTTTATTTGCCACAACTGGATATGAGCAGACACTGTTTTGGAGTAGGGAGTAGAGTATTGGGAAAATTGATATGTCTCTGTCTTTTTTGACCTTTAGAAATAAAGAGAATTATTTAATCTATGTGAACTTCCAAAGTATTTAACTGTTTCTTCTCATGGTTATGTTTCATTTCTTCTTTGTAAAATTTCTCCATCTTATCAATGCAAGGTTTCAAAAAGGCAAAAGCTAATGGAAGAACAATTAAAATAGTGCCACTTTCTGTTAATTATATATTAATATTTTCCTCATTAAACATTTTAGATACTGGAGGTGAAAAAAAATAGTTCTACATAAAGACATGAAAGAAACATATGCTAAGGTCCTCTACCTGCTCGAATGTAACTAATAAAGAAAAATATAAAAACATAATGATATATTTACAAATGGCATACAACTAAAAATGAAGACTATATTGCATGAACCATGCCAAATATGGTTTTTAGAATAACCAACTAAAATGCAGTTTTGTGGAGCCTAGTCCCAGTGGACATGTCTACAAAACACTTCTCCACATAAGGCCCAAGGGACAGAAGACCGAGCAGATAAGAACAAAGGACTGGGAGTTATCTGAGAGACTTTGTCTCCTAGTAATGTCAGAAACTCTTAAAGTCTTAGCAACATGACTGCCTAACTGTGAACTGAACAAGGGTGACACCAATAGATACGCCAAAGTAAATGGTGCCGTGCGGGTGTGTTGGGATGGCTTTTGGCTTCAGACCTACACAAAGAACTATAAGCAACTAAGGGATGCTGAGAGTGGGAGAAATAGTCTTTTTCAGGGAAGAGCACACCAATGTGTTGCCCAATATCAGATGGTCAGCTGCCCTGAAAACATACATACAAGCAATATTATACTGACTGAGAAGATTATATTTAGGAGTACACACATACTCCTAACAGCAATTAATGAAAAAAGAGGTCATAAATTTGAAAGGATCAAGAAGGGGTATATGGGAGGCTTTGGAGGGAGGAAAGAAAAGTTAGAAATGATATTCTCAAAAAAGTGTGTTGCTAACATGTCTCTCAGGTCTCAGGTTATTATTACCCCTTACCCCTTATTTTATTTTCCTGTTTCCATTTTCCAGGTGTGTGTGTGTGTGTGTGTGTATGTAAACATGTTGTTTGTTTGTTATTTTGCTTGTGTATGGGTGCATGTGTGTATAGCATGTGTGTGCTTAAGGTGCCACCAGGATGATGTCGGAAATCATTCTCTTTGTCTTTTCACCTATTTAAGGCAGGGTCTTTAAATCCAACCTAGAGCTCACTTATATGATTAGCCTTGATACCCAGCTTGCTCTTGGTATCCCCTGTTTCTGCCTTCTGAGGTTGGATTACGGGTGATTTGCCTCATTCACCTGTATTTAAGTGGCTTGTAAGGGTCTGAACACGCTCTTTAACCAGTGAGCAACCTCAGTTTTAGACTTGGGAAAAGTAATACTCTGTGTGTTCTGCTAACATATAATTATGTGGGAAGCCTAATTCATATCTTTTTAGAACTGAGAAGAACAGAATAGGATCTAATTAAAACTGTTTTTAATTTTTATTTTATGTGTATTGGTATTTTGCTTGCATATATGTCTGTGTGAGGGTGTCAGATCTTGGAGTTCCAGACACTTGTGAGCTGCCATGCAGTTGCTGGAAATTGAACCCAGGTCCATTTGGAAGGGCAGTCAGTGTTCTTAACCACTTGAGCCATCTCTCTGGGACCGCCTAATTAAGACATTTTAACAAGAGCATCTTACTGTAACATAGATGCCTTTCACATTGGGGATAGATACTGCAGCATCATCATTTTCTGTCTGCATGGTTTTAGTCTAGTTTAGAAGTTTAGGCCCTAGTTTATTTTAATCTTAAATGGTTCATTGCAGTATATATTCCAATTTAGAATATAAATAGTCACTGGAATAATAGGAAATGACTTGTTTAAAAATCTATTAATTACTTCACTTTATTTTCATGAGCAATTAAATGATAATTTTTCAGATAACTAATTTGAAGATTTCAAAGTTTTTCTTGTTTATATAGTTCTTTACTCTCTTCTTATTTTGAGTATGCTAATCCATTAGAGAGTTTATGAGAAACCTATCTACATGAGCTCTATACATAAGTGTATTTTGTTAGTGAATCTGTCTGAACTACTTATTACTTTTATTGTAGATCTCACAAGACATGGCAAACCTTGGTGGCTGAATAAGACATCTGCTTTTTCTTCTTTCCCACCAATTAATGACACACATCTTCACCGCAGACAGAGAAGATCTGTGAGCACTGAGAGATTTGTGGAGACACTGGTAGTGGCAGACAAAATGATGGTGGGCTACCATGGCCGTAAAGACATTGAACATTATATTTTGAGTGTGATGAATATTGTAAGTTTGATCCCTCTATATACTGTCTTACTAAGTAGTTTGTTGTGTTTTATACTAAAGTAATGAATTTTTACTGAAATAAATAATGATAAACTTTCATTTGTATAAAATGGTAAAAAATGAATTTGAATCATTTTAATTAACTGCTTGGGATTGAGTCTAGAACTTGTACTCAGAAAACACATACATGCACTGCCACATAGTTTTGCTGATTTTCTTTCACCCAGACTAAGAATTTGTCAATTGACTTTTTTGGGGAGGACGACAACAGGGTCTCTCTATGTAACCATGGCCCTCTGAAATTCACTGTGTAGACGAGGCCGGCCTTGAACTCAGAGATCTGCTTGATTTAAGGCATGCACCACCATACCTGGGTGGTCAATTAACTTTTAAATTGCATAGAAAAAAATGTAAACTATCTTATTGTTCATTTTTAGTTAATGCCAATGTTTAAAAATGAGTCCTCAAGTCTTGTTTAAGGAGCTTGGAACATCAACTCATATTATAGATTTTGTGATGCATGCAGTTCCTCTCTAGGAGAGGATACTTCTTGTAGATTTACATAAAATCTTTTAACCAAAGCATTTTGAAGATGGAGTACTAACTAGTACAGGGTAAAAGAATATATTTAAATATATACCATTAAGTCCTAAAAATTGCTTTTTATCTTTTTTAGAAATTTAAAATATCATTCCATTATTTTTGTCTGACTTTTTGTCTTTTCTTATTTTCTGGAGGTCAGGTTGCCAAACTTTACCGTGACTCCAGTCTAGGAAACGTTGTGAATATTATAGTGGCTCGCTTAATTGTTCTCACAGAAGATCAGGTAAGAATGAATTAGTTTATACATCAGAGCTTTTAGGCTATTGGATTGTGAGCAGATATATTTCTTTGTTACTTCTCTTAGGAAGTCCTAGTTAAATATTTTTTGCTCTTGACTGTAATTTTTATGCAATATTGAAATACTTTGTAATAATATATATCTCATGTCTTATTAAAACTTTTCTCCATATATACATACTTGTTACATGTTTCAGAATTAAGGATGAGCATTTTATTTGTATGGCTTACGTGAAAATAATGGTTTTGGTTGTTTTTTGTATGCTGATGATCTCATATATGTTTTCTTTATTGTTGAAGTTGGAACTGGAAGGAAAGTCTGTTCAGTAATAAATTAAATGAATCCTAGGTCAGATGTTGTGGAGATAAAAATCGGCAAGAGATTATTCCTAGAAACCACTGCTTCTAATTATAGTCCCACTTTAGTTTTCAAAAGTTTGACAACTGACCTTAGTAATTTGTTTGGAACATTTCTGGTATGCATGTTGTATTGCAGCCAAACTTGGAGATAAACCATCATGCAGACAAGTCCCTCGATAGCTTCTGTAAATGGCAGAAATCCATTCTCTCCCACCAAAGTGATGGAAACACCATTCCAGAAAATGGGATTGCCCACCACGATAATGCAGTTCTAATTACTAGGTATGGTTTGTTGCAAGTATTTTTCCTTTGATTGTTGTGTTTGCTTAATATTTGTAACTATATTTGGTTTTATATAAAGCCTCATGCAGATAATGAGTGTAGAAAGAGCAAAGTGGTAATTTATTTTTTTTATTACTGTGAAAGAATATGGTCTACTATTAATGTGCTTATATCAAATGAGCTAAATAAGAAAGAAAGATTAAGATTTAATTTGGAAATTTAATAAAATGACTTTTCTCCTTATAAATCCTATTTGTAATGTTAAGTTGGAAGTACAAATATCATTTGTTAAATGAATATTAAAAGCAAGATTTAAAGGCATGAAAAATAAATTGTCACTTTTGGTTAAAAATATGATAACTATTCCTATGTACTTCCTAGTTGTGTTAATTTGTGTTAATTTACTAAAAAAGAAGAGATTGGTTGTCTATTTAAATACATTATCTAAATTAAGCATTTAAGTGCAAAGAAACATGTCCAGAGTTGGAGAGATAGCTCAGTGGGTGTGAGCTTGGGCTGCTTTTGGAGAAGACCCCTTCACATCTCATCACCGACATTGGGCTTCCACACTGCCTATAGCTAAGGTTCTGGAGAATTTGATGCCTTCTGTAGCTGCTGGTACATAAATTGCATACATTTACACAAACACACACATATACATAAATTTTAAAAATCTTTAGGAAGCAGTTTTATCAAATTGTTTGTAAAGTTCTCTCCCAAGAAAAGTCATTGCTCCATAATAACCCGGTGAAGTCACCCCCGCTTTCCTTTTTACACTGTTGTTTAGGCTACTCTCCTACAGCTCTGTGGAGTGTAGCACTGGGAGTTTTTGCATGTTAGAAATGAGAAAACTAAATCAAAATAGTTAAATAAGTTTTTTTAAGGTCATTCAACTAATAAATCAAAATAGTCTTAACCCCTGATGATCTTGTTTTCTTTTTATTAGACTATATACATTGATTTCTTTTCATTTTTTTATCTTTCAATGTTGTTATCTGACATCTAGAAAGAGGGCTCCAGCTGTCCTCCTGTCGTAACCTCCCAAATAGCTGGGACTGCGGATGTGTACCACCATTTCAAACTGTGTTTTAATTTATTTATATTCTGACAGTGATTGGGTAGAAACATTCTTTGATAATCCTAACATAAAAATTTTGAACTTAACTCTATTTATAAATAGAGGACAATAAATTAACAAAATGAACAGTAAGCTAATAGAAACAAATGCTGTCTTGGCTGAGTGAAATACCTTTGTCATTTTGGTTACTTTTTTCATTTGCAAGCACATATTTAACATATGCATGATCTGTGGTAGGCTTCTATACTTTAACATCTAAGGAGGGAGGTAGGATCAGAATGTTGACACTCAGTAAGATAACATGATTTAACTTTTAGAAAAACTTCTGTCAACTGTACCATAGAGTTTCCAAGTGCTTTTTAAGGTATACTTGCTTTAATTTTGGACTAACCTCATCTCTTTGATGTCAGAAACTAGATACTTTTATCATATGCTTGCTGAATAAAACTACATCTTATGGTCCTATATGTATGTGCTGATACAACTGTCTGATCAATTTTCTGATTCCTCACAGTATTTATACCTGAAAGACTATCAAGTATACTTAAGGAATTAAAAGTTTACTAGGAATTGTGCTAATGTAGAAACCTTTTATTCACTAACATATATGGATATGGTTAGTGTTAATGAAATCATGGAAAACTTCTGCTATGTATATAGTTATCAAAATGATCGCACATATTTACATGCTTTCTATATTCCTTTCTGTCTCATATAACTACAACTATACAGTTTCAGTATATCTGCACTAGATTTTCACATTTTTTCAGAAAGTAACAGAAGTTGCATCAAGGCTACAGATTCATAAGTATTTAAGTAGGAAACAGATTTGGGCAGTTTACTACCCTATTATGGCTACAATATTCAACTCTTAATTTACCCAGATAGTTCCTTAATTCTCTGTTGAGTTTTTTGATTTGTAGGCTACTTTGAGTGGCTTTGGTATCTGAAATCTCAACATAACTTTCTTTCTTTCTTTTATTGTCTCTGGCGACCAGTCATACTAGCGTCAGAAATGCCGTCAGGATTTAATAGAAGTCAGTGTTCAGATCTCCTATCAATCTATATTGGCTAATGTAATTGAGGTTACAAGAATGCCTTTAGTAGCAGGTGAAGATGGCTCATTTGGTAAAATGTTTGGTGGGAGATCATTAGTACCTGAGTTCAGATTCCTACCATTCCCATAAAAACCCAGATATAGCAATATACATTGATGGGAAAGCAGAGACAGGAGGAAATAGCTGACTGGTGAGTTCCAGGTTTAGTTAGAAACCCTGTCTCAAAAATAAGATAGAGAGGGTCTAGAGAGATAGCTCCATAGTTAAGCGTCCTTGCTGCTCTTGCAGAGGATCTGAATTTGATTCCTAGCATCCATATAATAATGGCTTACAACTGTCTCCAGTTTTAGGGGTCTGACATCTTGACCTCTATGGAGACCAGGAATGCAAATGGTCTCCTGCAGATAAACATGCATACACGTAAAGTACAATTAAATAAACCTTTAACAAATATGGTGGAGAAATGATTGAAAAAGACACTCGACATTAACCTCCTGCCTCCATACTCACAAGTATATACATGTTTTTTCCACATACAAGCATACATATGAACATGTGCACACATATAAATGTCTCTTTGGGGGCAGTATCTATTTTAAACTACTATTAACACCTCAAGGTGATGCTAGCTTATATACTTGGGTCACAGAATGACTGTTCAAAATGAGATGATTACTTTTTTCATTATTTAGTTATTTTTCAGTGAGGGAGTGAGAGTTATCAGTGAATATATATACATATATTGATAGATATCATGATGTTACTTTTAGTAAAATTCAGAGAATTCCACAAATGATTTTATATTAAGGTTGAAACCTGCATCATATAACTTGCACATTCAGCGTTGTAACTCCACCATTTATTAGTAGAGCATGATTTATGTTTGCTTGAAATGTCAGCTCACTAGGGGTAATGTGGAATGTAGTTGTCAAGGATTACAGAAGAAAACTGGTGATACTTTTATCTCCACAAGACCAAATTTGTTCCAAGAACTTAAATGTTTTAAGCGCAAAGTCATTTGGAACTATAGTCACTTAGGCAACATTGTTACCTTTAAGAGCTCTGTTAAAAAATGATAGTATTTTATTTTATTCATTTGAGTTTAAACTGTACCCTGCAAAGTTATTAGGTCACTGACTAGACAGAAAGAAAACAGGTGTGTCCAACCTTTGATATTATAACATGATGCTGTCATTGACAAAGTTCTCCCTTGAGATCTGAGCAATCCAACTTTGAAAAAGAACTCAAAAAATGTTTTATAACATTTTAATAAGTTTACAATTTTGTATTAGGCCAGGCCACATTTATAGCTATACTGAGCTACATGTAACCCAGTGACTGTGAGTCGAATGTACTATCAAGTTAAAACATAATTGTTTTATCTAGTATTAGTAATACTGAAAAACAAGAACTAAGAACCCATCAAGTTATTTATATATTCTATTTTTCATATACATGTATGTGTTTTACATGTAAACCTATGTGTGTTGGTCTCTTGTTCACTGTTCTATTTCTGTGAAGAGACACTATGGTCAAGGAAAATTTTATAAAAGAAAGCATTTAATTAGGGGCTTGCTTGCAGTTTCAGAGGTTAGTCCATTGTCATCGCTGAGGGAAACATGGCAGCATGTAGGCAAGCACTGGAGCAGTAGCTAAGAGCTACATCCTGATCTATAGGAAGAAAGAGCAACACTGAGCCTGGTGTGTGCTTTTAAAACCTTAAATCCACTCCCAACCCATCCCCAGTGACACACTTCCTCCAGCAAGGTCATACCTACGCCAGCAAGGATACATCTCTAATCCTTCTCAAATATTGCCACTTTCTGGTGACTAAGCATTCAGATAAATGAACTTGTGTGGGCCATTCCTATTCAAAACACCACAATATGTATCTGTAGCATTTTATAGATACTGTTATTAATAAGTAATAATTTATAATGTAGTGAACACCTGTTGTCACCAATCAGACTCATAAAAACTTGACATACAGCTCCATGTCCCTTCCTAAAATGATGTTCAGTTTCTTCTCTATGATATATTACCTGATCTCTTATCTCTGAATACCAACTGGTTAGTGCAATCATATATATGTGTGGAAATGTGTCAACATTTCTCTGTATTCTATTTTATATGTTATATTTTATTTATCTAATCTTTTATGTATATGAGTATTTTGTCTGCATTTATGTCTGTATACCACTTGTGTGCGTACTGCCCATGGAGGCCAGAAGAGGGCATAGGATCCATTGGGATGAGAGTTGTGAACTGCTTTGTAGGTGCTGGGTATTGATCCGTGGTCCTCTACAGATGCAACGGGTACTCGTAAATTATAAGCCATCTCTCCATCCCTACAGTATATTTTAAATAAACAATTGTAGAACAATGAGAGTGTTCTTTTTTGTGGTTTCTATCTAAACTCTCAAAATTATCAACTTTTGTTTTTGCTTGTTTATTTGTTTTCAAGACAGAGTTTCTCTGTGTAACATCCCTGGCTGTCCTGGAGCTTGATTTGTAGACCAGGCAGGCTGGCCTCAAACTCATAGAGATTCACCTGCCTCTGCCTCCAAGTGCTGGAAGTAAAGACATGCACCTCCACGGATCGGCAGAATTATGAACTGTTAAGCACTATGTATCTAAGTCAGTCAATGATTAAACTCTGCACCAAAAATTCTTGACACTCAAGTTATTGGGCAAAATAGGACTGCGTAACATATTAACTTGATAAAAATCTTTAAAATTAATTTCTGTTAGATTTTGTGCTTTTATAAATTATATCTAAAATTGATCAAGTTGTATGTATTTATTATATGGTGTTTTGACATATGTGTAAATTGTGGAATGCTTAAATCAAATATTAGCTTGATTTGCATTATCTTATATACTTCATTAACATTAATATTAACAAACTGCTAATAACAGTTGCTTAAGAATAAAATCCTGCCTATGACATATTATTTATTTTTCATTTCCACATGAAGACAGGAAATATCAATCACAAACTTAAAATCAAACGAATTTCTGAATTTATTTTGTGGTAAAAAATCTTTAAGAAATTTGTATGTAGTTTGAAATTCAGTAGGAAGCTAATGAAGTAGACTGAACCAGTGTCAATATTATACTATTAGTAAAAACTGATTTATATGTTTTTTGTCTTTCTCTTCTATAAGGTATTGGAAACATAATTTTCCATTTTAAGATATTAACACATTGCACTTTATATATCTGGAATAGAAATATCACATAAGTTCTTTTTGCATGGAAACATTTTTCATGAGATATAATTCAGACCACATAATCTACACTTTTAAAGGACAATTCAGTGGCTTTTGTGTACTTATTCAGAAGGTTATGGTACCATCACTATAATTAATTTTAGAATACTCTGTTACTTCTAAAGGAAGTCATGTCCATTCCTCTGACTCCCAGCCCTAGCCTTGCCAGCCCCAGATAGCAGCTAATCTAACCTTTTCTCTTATTATTTTACCTATTCTTGACCTTTCACAGATATCATTTATCTATGGTATGGCATGTATTTATATCACATTCTTCCTACTAGCCTAAATCCAGTGTAACAGATTTAAGAATTCCTTTCTTCATTAGGCTATTTTCTCTATTTCTTAAAAAATTTTTACTGTGTATGTGTGTGTGTAGGCACCTTCAAAACTGGAGCTATAGGCAGTTGTACGCTACCTGAAGAGGGTGCTGGGAACTGAACTCGGGTCCTTTGCAAAAGCAACAAGTGCTCTTTTTTTAAACCATTTTTTATTGTTTTTAATCAAGCGATCCATTTTTGTTTGCTCCCCTCCCTTCCTCCCCTTACCCCTTCTATCCTCTTCTGTGACCCCCACGCTCCCAATTTACTCAGGAGATCTTGTCTTTTTCTCTTTCCTTGCAGCAAGTAATCTTAACCTCCAAGCTTTCTCTCCAGTCTCTTTTATTAGGTTATTTTTTAATTAATATACTTTTATAATTTCTATTTGTGAAAAGCGTAGTACTCATCAGTACATCTTAAAGTATAGATGCAAAATGCACACTAATTCCCATAATTAGATCCTTAAATAAAATTGGTGTACTTATTCTCATAAGGGGTTATGACTGTTTACTTTGATGCTCCTAGATCATAAAGGAATGGGAATTTCTGAAGTAAATCAACTATATAAAACTTAAAAATTGCTTTAAAATGGTTTTGATAGAGTTTGGCCTATAATGTATGAATTTAAACACATTTTTTAAAAGAATATATCTGTCTGGATTTAATACTGGCTTCATGGTGATGTGTGAAGAAAGAGAGATAAAAAGGAGACTAAAGATGGCACAATAGGATTTAATTCATAAGAAATAAAAATGTTCAAGGAAATAATAATATTAAATATTTTATAACTTATTATCATTAGGTTTAAGGACAACATATGAGTTTTGAGTTCATATTATAGAGAGGTGGTTTTTTCCCTGTGGCTGTTTTGAAGCACGTGGTCATCTTCCTCTATAGCCCACCATTCCTGCCATCCTCTCCTCTCCTGTGTCTTTTCCTTTGTTCCTGTCTTATTTACTCACAACTATTTATTAGCAATTGTTTTCTCTCCAGTCTAGGACTATGTCAAGCTAGAATGATTATAATTTCTTGTGTAAACAGTCTTTTAAGAGTGAATGTAGGTATCATTCACAGTTAGTTCTAGAATATGGGTACAAGCTAGGGCCTGCCAAAACAGGCATTAACTGTGTTGGTGAAGTTTCAACTAAAAATGGAAATAAGATGGTGTATTGTTATTAAACGTTTTAAGAAAGAGTAACTTCAGGACTGACATTTGTTTTAAGGTTGTACCAATGTATATGTATATAAACATGCTTATTATATGCCAAATAATTAAGGGTTTTATAAATGCTTAATATTTCATGCTTAACTGTATAAATCGGATACTGCTATTATCTCCCATTTTTGACAGGGAAGTTGAGGAATAGTTGGTGAAAGCAAGGTTTAAAACAAATTAGTTGCAGAGTTCTTTTTAGAGCACTTAAGAAAGTAGTTAAGCCAAAATAATTATGTGGAAATACTTTAATATTTTTGGCACCTGTGGTAGGTGGTGATCAAAGATGGTCCTAGTGAACGTCACCTTTTGGTATTAATTTAAAAAATATTTTATATGTATGAGCATTTGACCTCTCTCTCTCTCTCTCTCTCTCTCTCTCTCTCTCTCTCTCTCTGTGTGTGTGTGTGTGTGTGTGTGTGTGTGTGTGTACCTAGTGCCTGCAAAGTCCAAAGTGGTACTGGTGATCAGACCATGGATGCTTGGAATTGAGCCTGTGTCCTCTGGAAGAGAAGCAAGTGTTCCTAACTGCTGAGCCAGTCTCTATCTTGATATTTTTGGCCCTATGTGATCTTTCTCCTTGAGTGTATGTTGCATAGAAAATTCATATGTTCAGTCTTTTTACATGTTTGGTCATATTTTGTGCATACTATTGTAAATGATATTATTACTAAAATTTTATTTTAAATTGTTACTATTATATGTTGATTGAATATTTTGTAATATTGCTACTTACTTATTAGTTTTTAGTAGCTTTGTATTTGTAAATGTATTTGTGTTTTGAGACAAAGTAAGATGTTATCTTAAAACGTAGCCCCACTGGCCTTGAATTTGTCTTATTAGTGTCCTCCTGCCTCTCAGCCTCCATTACAATCATGTACCAGTATGCTATTGACTAGTTTTAGAAGTTTTCAGTTTTTTGTTTCTCATTTATATGTATATATATTTATTCATATATAGAGATATATATGTTTTATTTATCTCCTGTTCTTTTGTTCAGGGGTTTCTTGTTTTTATGGATATGTGGTATGTGAATTGAATGATGTATTTTCAAACATCTTGCTAATTTGGATTTACTGATTTATTCTTTTTTTTTCAAATTTGCTTTAAAGAGTTTCAGAATATTTTACTTAGACAGCAGTATGCTGAGGACTCTCCTTATTTGTAACATTTAAAAAAATTAATAGTATAGCTTTCTTTTAAGATATTTTATTTGTTTGATATACTTATAGGCTTTGATTTATAGCATTATTTTAGATATGCTTTTAGACAGTAGCAGGTATTTAGAAGAGTTCTTCTTTATCCTTTTGTACCTCAATCTTTCAGTTGTATGTTTTGTCTATATTTATTGTGACTTTTTGATGTTTGGGGAAGGCTTCTCTTTTCTTGCTTTCTAAGCTATATATCTTCTTTAGTTATAATGTGTCTTATATATCTTTGGATTTATATCTTCCATTAGTATTTGGGTATTACATATATATTATATTTATAATCACAGATTCTCAATTTTTTGGATATTTTGATATATGGTTCTCTTGAGATATATAATATATATATTATAGTCTACAAATTCTTGCCAGACAGTGGTGGCACATACTTTTAATCCCAGTATTTGGGAGGGAGACAGGCAGATCTCTGTGAGTTTGAGGCCAGTCTGGTTTACAGAGCGAGTTCCATGACAGACTTCAAAGCTACAGAGAATCCCTGTCTTGAAAAACCAAACTAAACAAACAAAAACACAAAAACAGAAAAATTCTCCAAAAATCTACAAGTTCTTAATTCTCTTTTATGCTGTAATTATTCTGTATTTTACTCATTCACCAAGTTCTTTTTGTAAAATTAAACCTAATTTATTTTAGAAGTTCTGGTTTTTCTCAAGTCTTCCTAACCATTTGAAAATTTTTTCATTGCTTTTAGAACTTCTTGATTCACTTTAGAACTTAACATTTTGGGTTGCAGGAGATAAGTTCCATCGTGCTTGCTGTGTAAGTATCAGGATCTGGTTTGACCCCTAGAACCCATGCAGAAACCCAAGTGTGATAGGCACACTTCTAACTCCAACATTGGAGACAAGAGGACTTAAGTTCAGAAGGGAACAGACAAAAGGGCTAGGGAATGAGGTCTGAGATATAGTCAAAATTAAATCCTTGAAATAGATGTAGAAACTATACAACAATACGGACAGTATAGATAGCAAGTCAAAATAAAGACAATGAGAACCGAGCAGTGGTGGCGCGAGCCTTTAATTCCAGTGCTTGGGAGACACAGGCAGGTGGATCTCTGTGAGTTCAAGGCCAGCCTGGTCTACAAGAGCTAGTTTCTGGACAGGCTCCAAAGCTACAGAGAAACGCTGTCTCAAAAAAAAATTATTTAAAGTTATGTTTACTTTTCTTTTTTTTCCTGCAGAATTGATTTGAGGTTTTTGTGTACATATGTGCCTTTTCCTCTCTTGTTAGATCATTTTGTGCCTTGTGAATGCTACTTTAATATTTAGTTTATTCATTATTATATTTTCAAAATGTATTTTTATTTTTGAAAATATGTTCTCATAACTTTTTTTAATTTATTTTTTTATGTGGATGAGGTGAGGGTTTTCCCTGTGTTTTAGTAAGTGTAACAAAGGCTCTAGGACACAGGGATGAAAACTCTTTGTAGGCACCAGCTTGACATCTCCATTTTCAATGCATTGTGTAGGTGTTTTCTTGTCATCAGTTTGTGGAGAGCAGCTGATAGTCTTGGCAATGGTCAAGGTTGTTTGTGGATACCCATAAGACCCCTTTGGCCAACAACTCAGTTAGTTAGATATAACCCAGTCCTGGTACTGGAAACTTCATTTGGTGATAAAAAGACATGTTGGGAATCAGTTACATTATTTGGTGACTTCATTTAGATCACCTTTGTATATGTATGTCTGTATTTTATGAAGCTACTGTTGTTTTAGATTTCCATACAGCCCCTCAAATGGCCCTCAAAAACTTTAAATGTCTCTCCTTGTAATTTCTTTATCCTCCTCTTCCCTCCACCTTCCCACTTGATACTCCTATTCCAGCCCCTCCATTCAAAACTATCTACTCTGTTTCCTTTTCCTGATGAGATTTATCAGTCTCGCCTGTCTCTTACTCTATACCTAACCTCTGTTTCTACAGATTGTAGCTTGGTTATCATTGACTTAACAGCTATTATCCACCTATAAGTGAATATTTGCCATAGTTGTCTTACTGATTCTGGGATGCCTCACCCAGGATGATTTTTTTTTTCCTAGTTCCATCCATTTACTTGTGAATTTCATGATTTAATTTTTTTTAACCACTAAGTAATAAATACTCCATTGTGTAAATGTACCACATTTTCTTTGTCCATTAGGAAGAAATTCTTATACCTGACATTTTCTTTTTATGAAGTTGGGTGAGATGCATTGAATTGTCCAATATGTGATAAGACATGAATATTTGAGCTGAGAATGGTAAACTAGGGGAGCTTAACTCACAAGACTCTCACTCTGATTCTTCCACCAACTCTGCCCCGTTCCTCTATCAACAGAGATCGTGATATTCTTTTCCTTGCATATGTGGCACTTCATGGTCTTGTGATTTATTTCAGATGAGGTGTCTAGAGAGTCCTTTCTGTACCATCAAGTTCTCAAACTCTTTCTGTCAAACACATTCATTGTATCAATCTACCATATTTCAGCTTTTTTCCCCCGAATCCCATCATTAATATTTTATATATGTCTATTGATTGAATTATAACAATCGACTCAGGAACAAGTAGAGCCAAAAGAAATTGTAATTGTTCAGAGAAGTAATAAACCAAACCTAAAATACTGATAGATAGTAGCCTTCATTAGATACAGTAAACAGAAGAATGTAGATTTTTATTGATCCCTTGTTAATAATTAATTTAAGTCTTTTCACTTGTAAGCACAGGCTATATTTTTATTGTAAAATGACTTTTTTATTGTTTTTTTGAGACAGGGTTTCTCTGTAGCTCTGAAGCCTGTCTTGGAACTAGCTCTTGTAAACCAGGCTGGCCTTGAACTCACAATGATCCACATGCCTCTGCCTCCCGAGTGCTGGGATTAAAGGCGTGCGCCACCACTACCCGGCGTAAAATGACTTTCACATTATGCCACCAAGGACAAATGCAGTTTTTGATGGGTTTAAAAGCTGAAGATATTAGGTAAAAGCATTCTTAGGTGATAAAAGGCAATAATGCATTATTCAACCTAATTGTACAATTAAGAGTATTTTTTTGTTTTTTCAAAACAGGGTTTCTCTGTAGCTTTTAAGAGTATTTTTATTAAAATAAAATATTAAAATATTAACCATTTGTAATTGAATATTTGTAGATAATGTTGAAAAGTTTATTTTGAAAATTCCTGCTGTGTTTGTTATTGAAAATGTTTTGGAGAACCCAAGTAATGTATTATCATACTGAATAAAATTTCCTCAGAAAATTGTGATTGACAGCTTATGTTATGGTTTGCAATCTTGCATGAGTATCATGCCAAATTTTCATTTATTCACTTTCTTGTAAGTTGAACGAGACACAAGCATACAGGCTTACCACAGAGTTACTTTAGTGAAACCATTGTCTTGTGAGAAAATGTCCTGCTGAGCTTGCCTCTAGTTCTAGCCACAGATCGTTTTAAGATCTGGATGCTTGTTGCTAGATTATGAGTGGTGCTGCAGATAAGTAAGCATATTAACATGGACAGGTTAGGGCTCTTTACTAATAATCTACAAATGGTAAATAGGTTTAATTTGCTAAATAGTATTTATTCAGTAATGCTACAGAGAATATTGTGGTACACATAAGAAGAGAATTGTAAACTATTAATAATTCCAGTTGCAAACAGTTTATAGCAAATACTATTGTCAGTGACATTGTGAATTAGTCATTGTTTTCAGTCTCTTCAATTCTGAGTTTTCAATTACCATAATTTTAAATTATTATTTGAAAAGTAAAATATATTTTATAAACTATTTTATAAACAATATTTTTTGGTTTTGAACCAAATTTTTGAGTAACTGGGTAGCACATTGTATGTGCAATATGAATCAACTATAAATTTATTATTAAGTAGATGTATATAAAATACTCTTCTAAAATTTACTTCTATAGAAACATAATAATGATGCTGTGTGCTTATAAATGTATAAGGACCTTAAAACAATTAAGGTAAGAGTAATTTACAGCTTTGAAAATACATATAGGGCTTTGTTTCATTGCATGGATAATATGTATTTAGTCAAATCCATCATGCATGCTTGTGTGTATTGTCAGTTTTTGCTTGTAACTATAATCTTAATCCTTTCTCCCAAGGACTAGATTTATAAAAAGGCAATACTGCATTAGAGTGAGTTTTCGACTATCATAATTAACATTTCCATTCTAAAAATTTATTTTGTAAATGATGCTGCTGTTTCATTTTAAGCTGTTTCTCATTTCAGAATATACTAAATATAGCATTAAGCATTACTGATCTTCCTTTTTAAAATCATTTTTCTAACTGTGTGACATTGGGCAAATTACTTTGTGCTTTGGTTATTTGTTACAAGGGAGAGGGCCCCTTGTTTGTTCTGGCTGCCTGGCTAGCTTACACCCGAAATAACTACACAGAAACTGTTTTAATTAAAACGCTGCTTGGCCATTAGCTCTAACTTCTTATTGGCTAACTCTTACATATTAGTTTAACCCATCTCCATTAATATGTGTATCGCCACGTGGCAGTGGCTTACTGGAGATTCTAGCCTGCGTCCATCTCCAGCAGAGGATCCATGGCTTCTCTCACTCTGCCCTTCTTACTCCCAGCATTCAGTTCTATTTTCTCTGCCTAGCTAAGTTCTGCCCTATCAGCTAGGCCAAGGCGGTTTCTTTAGTCAATAACCAAAAAGCAACACACAAACAGAAGGAACTCATACACCATTTCCCCTTTTTTGTTTAAACAAAAAGAAAGGCTTTAACTTTAACATTGTAAAATTACATATAACAAGACAGTTATCAAGCAAGAATTACAGTTACAATATTTATGTCTACTTTATCTTTTATCATAACTGAGGAAAACTATATCTATCTATTCTTCAACTTCATCAAAGACTCCAGAAGGATATAATATTACCTAAGTAAACAGGAAGTGCATTATAAACAACTTCCAAAACTCTAGAATTGACAGAGACATCTTGCTGCCTGTACAGTCACCCAAAGTTCTTCTGTACCATTGGGGCATCCATCTTCAGCCTTCAGGCCCATAGTATCCAGCAGACTTTTCCATGAAGCTGGAAATTTCAAAGACAGCTCAGTCACTTTCTTCTGTGTCCTGCAGAATGTCTCGCAGACTCTTTCATGAAGCAGGAACCCTGAAGGACCTTCTCACCTTTAGGCAAGTTCAGCAGTCATTACTCTGTGGGTACTGCATATCCAGTGAAGCAGTCCAGGCAAGAACAGTTTCTTGCCCAAATGGCTAAGGAACCTCTTCGATGCCCATCTTCCTCTTGAAGTAGCTCAGTGCTGCCAGGAGCAGATATGTCTCACTGTCATGAAAAGTCCTAAATTTTTAAAACATTTAAATGCCATATTCTGAAGGTCTCTGAAAGATTTGAAGAATATCTAGGTGAAATATATCTTTATATATCTATAAAATCTAACTAACATGACTACAAGCTTGACTATTATAGATGATTATCTATTAACCTATATTTCTTAATTATACATTACATTTTAAAATGAACTACACAAACACAATACCTTAATCAAGGGCAGAAATATACATATTACAAGATTGATCTTAAATTTGCATCAATGAACCAAGATCCATACCAATGTAAATTATTCATTTCTATATCATATCCCCCTTTAAATGTAAAAGAACATTTATAAACAATATTTGGGAATATGGGCATAGTTTTTTCTCTCCAAACTGTTTTGTGCTGTATGGGGGCACTGTTAATCAGGTATTTCATGGTGTATCCTGTGTGCTAGGTTCATCCTAGTCAGTGTCAGCAGTTGAGCGATGTAAGTTTTTGAGGGTGTTCACAGCAACCTTTCAGGAGCCCTTGGTCCATGAAACCATATTTACCTGGAGGCAATCCACAGGTTCTCATCTTCTGTGAAAACAAAAGAAGAACATCTTTTCCCAAGCAACATGTCCTTAGACCCAAATTCTGAAGTCATGATGCCTTTATAATATACATGCTGGTTTAGCTTAGCAGCCCATACAATGAAATGTCTCTCTGTATTTAGCTCCTTCACAGTCAAAAAATTCAAATAAAACACAATAATATACAGAATCCATACTCTCTGTGAATTTTCCATTTTTATATGTCTCATTTTTCTTTACTCCTTTTAATCTATCACTATCTGTACTCTGTCTCTTTAAAGACTTTATCCTTTTTTTAACCATTAACTTTATTTTATGACTCTCTATATTCTTTATCTTTTCTCTCCCAAGCTTAAGTACATTTATCCAACACTGTGACCCATTTAGAGGTCTTTTATGTCTGAATCTGTCCTATTGTGAATCTGTAATTCTTTACTGTCCAGGAATACTTTTGCTTTGTGCTTTTAAAATGCTAAGCGCTTAAGAATCTAAGCTGCGATGTTCCTTGGTCAAATACAGGTACTACCAGCTTGCCCCGCCCAGCCCAGCATGGTGGAGCTGCTTGCACCTCTAAGAGCCAAGCACACCGCCCCACTTCCAGGCATAAAGCTGGTCCATGTTGCCATCAAGCAAGCTGGAGCAATCTGCTTACAAATCCCATCCAAATACTCCCTCTCCCAAAAGAGTCAGAGCTCTCATTGGTGGCACAGCCCAGAAAGCCAGTATTTCAAAAACCCCACTTTTTCCTGTTGTGGCTGCTGAGTCAGGAGAACCTCAAAGTAGCTGTGGCACACCACCAGCAAACTGCAAGCTGTGTTAAACTCTCTATATTTTTTCGTTTAGAATTTTTTTTCAAGCCCTCTCAGGTTTTACGTGGATTAAGTTGACTGCGTTGGGTGCCAGTTGTTACAAGGGATCGGGCCCCTTGTTTGTTCCTGCCTCCCGGCTAGATTACACCCAAAATAACCACACAGAAATTATATTAATTAAAACACTGCGTGGCCATTAGCTCTAACTTCTTATTGGCTAACTCTTACTTATTAGTTTAACCCATTTTCATTAATATGTATATTGCCACGTGGCAGTGGCTTACCATAGATTCTAACCTGCGTCCATCTCCAGCAGAGGATCCATGGCTTCTCTAACTCTGCCCTTCTTCCTCCCAGCATTGAGTTCTATTTTTTTCATCTACCTAAGTTCTGCCCTATCAGTTAGGCCAAGGCAGTTTCTTTATTCATTAACCAATGAAAGCTACACACAAACAGAAGGAACTCCTACACCAGTTATTCTTTTTTAAATGAAGATTATGTTAACATCTGCTTTCATAGAGTTGTATGTAAACTAACTAGTAAGAGTACACCTTCATTGATAAAAGTATATATCTTAGGACAGTATCTCAGTGGTATCTGAAGTGTTAGCAGTTATTAATGTTTACTATTTCAGAAAGATTGGCTGGTTCTGAAGCTTTCTGGGATACATAGGAGGACATGTGCTTGCTCTTATTTCTCCATAGGCAAGTGAAATGAGGAGAAACTAGATGTTTAGCTTGTGACAACCTCCCATGAATCCATATTTATTTTTAAACTATAAATGTTTTAAATGACCTATTAAATTATTTTCCTTACTTGCTATAATTTATGTTTGAATAAATTTGAATGAGTTTTTCTTAGTTTATGTCAACCTGCCAAAGTCTTATTCATTAATACTCCCATCTGAGACGCATAAGGCCCTTTAACTGTAGGAAGCATTGGTAGCAATGTATGAGGGGCAACTGGTACAGGAAGAAAATATTCATGCTCTAATAAGATATGAATAGGTCAGAATCATTTATAGAAGTCTGGGCTTTAAACACTTTCCTTCCAATTGGAAACTTCCTATTAAAAAACTAATCAGAAAAATAAGCTATACAACCACTATGAAAAATTGTATAGAAATTCTTTAAACAAAGCAAAAACTATTTTAGGAAACAGAAATTTTGCTACTTTGTATCTGTAAACAGGATGTGGAATCAGTATTTTGAATCTATGCCTGCAATCCAGTGGTAATTACAACATGCGCTATTATCCTGAGTATTATCAACAGGTGAATAAAAGCAATATGAGATGTACATACGATGGAATGTTACTGTGCTTCAAGAAAGCAATATTGTTAGAGCATTCTAAGTGGAGAAGTCAAACCTACAATACTACTTATGGTTTCATTTATATGTGAAATATAAAAAAAATTTAACAAAAACATTGTCCAAATTATTTGCCAATATTTTTTTTTAAATTAACTTATAAAGAGAGAGTAAAATCCTAGTTTCCAGAGACAGTGGGAAATTCAGGAACATGTTGGCAAGAGTACATAGCATTTGGCTAGATAAGGGGAATAAATTCAAGAAATTTAGTTTATATTCTCTAACTATAGTTAATTACATTATAATACTTGAAAATTGATAAGAGACTGGATTTTGCTTTATGTTTTCAAATTTTATTCTTTTTTTGAGAGTTGTTTACATACATATGTGTTTTAATCAAATCCACCCCAGTTCCTCTTTTAGTTTCTCCTCTGTACTTCCCACTTCTTTTTCCTCCCAACTCCATCTGCCTTTCTTTTAATGTTAAACTTTCTTATTTGATTTTATGTGTACAGTTGTTTTGCTGCATGTATGTATGTGCACCATATGGTATCTAGTGCTTACAGAAGGCATTGGATCCCTTGAACTGGATTTATATATAGATGGTTGTAAGCCATGATGTGGGTGCTGGAAATTGAACTGAAGAGCAGCCAGTTGCTGCTCTTGACCACGGAACCATCTTTCCAGCCATGTATTCTATATTTAAAACCCACCCATTCCACTTAGTACTGCACTGTATGCATGGTTGTATTGCCATGTAGAATGGGTAGCCTTTCAGGGGCCACACTGCTGAAGAAAACTCACTCTTGCCCTTTCATCAGCCCTTGTTTGCCAGTCGTTCCTTATCTAGGGGTGGGACTTCAAGAGCCCTGCTCCCATCCATGCTGGTATCTTCTTTGGCTTTATCTTGTGCAGGTGTTCTGTATGTTTGTGGCAGCCTCTATGAGTTAATCTGTTCCTCTTCCGAGTCATGTCCAGAAAGCACTGTTTTGCTGCAGTCCTTGCTATGTTTGGCTCTTAAGATCTTAACACTTCTGTGATCATCTCTGGGCTTTCAGAGAGATAATGCATATGTTAAATAGGTGGACCTAGCTATTCTACAATTTATCTATACAGTAAAACATTATATACTATAAATAAATGCAACTTAAGACAGCTAACAGCTATCATTAGTTATCATTAATTGTAAGTTCTATCCATAATTTTATTTAAGTTAATGACAGGATTAGGTTGGTATATAGTATCTAGTAATTAAGAACATGGTGGCATTTTGCTTAGTTGGCTATATTTAAAGTCCACAACTTAAACATTTATGCCATATTCCAAGATTTTTGCCAGGACTCAACTTTTTTTTCCTTTACTATTTCTACCCCTTCTCACCCCCTTGCTCCTCCTCCTCTTTTCTGAAATTGGAATCTTAGGCTAGTACTCCTTCTATCAGGCATTTTATAGGTCTAGACATTTGAATTCTAGTTCTCTTCCATGGAGAGAACTTTAACTACTGAACCATCTCCCCAGCCCTTATTCACAATGATGAGCTGGGGGGGGATAATAATTGAAATAATAAAAATCACTAAATTTTAGACTGCCAAGTCGCTGTGCCCCCTTTACCCTTGCTGTGCAGTTGCTTTTTAAAGGGGAAACATGATTGAACAACAGATTATTAAGGGTTAAGGGAAGGGTAAGACTTCTTGATTTTAATCTTGCTAATTTTATGATGCTTATTAGGTAGGTGAGAGGAAATATCAAGTAGACAATCGGCTACACTCTGGTAGGAGCATGGAAATTAAAAATTTGGGCAACATAAGTATATGTAATTTAAAGCCAATGAACTAGAAAGAAAATGTTAGCAGAGTAGCGTTCTTAAGGTTAAATATGGATTGCTTCAGTGTTTAAAGTTCAGAAAAGAAGAAAGAAACATTAAGCTAGATAATAGGAAAAGCAGCTAGTGAGAGAGGAGCAGCTCTGATAAGAGGCAATGATGGCCACAGAAAGGAAACGTTCTGCTTAGTCAGATAGCATTACCTTCTTCCTTAGGACCAAGATACCTCATGATGAAGACATATTAATCTTTGTGAAAGTTTTATCTCAGTATTTCTCTTTCTGATCTTAAATGAGTTAGGTAAAAGAAATAAAATTATCTTGTCTGTTTATTCACACCCCTTTTCTGCAAAAGTGAATTATTCCAAACATTTTCAAAGTTTCAGTTTGTTTTCTTCAGATAATTAACTAATTAATCTCATTAATGTTTTGTATGTGTGTATTTATTAAACTTAAATAAATTATAAGGTTTAATTCTCTTGGCATATTACCTTAATTTTAGGTTTGTTTTGTTTTTCAGTCAGGTGGCATGTTAATAATTAAACAAGTGCTTTGTGGCAAGTGTGTGACTTGAAGCCAGTGAAATGTCTGCATGTGCCCAGCAGTATTCAATGTGTTCTGATGCACAGCTGTCATAATTACTGCATGCTGCACTGATATTACAGCATCTGTTATAATAGGAGAGTTTACTGTTTGTCAAAATGTGAGTTGTGTGATTTCTTTGTTTCCGCTGGAAAAATCCTTTTATATGTGTTTTCAACATTTCAATGGGGACCAGGGATTTACAGTAGAGGGACAGAAGCTTTAAAATATTAACAGCCCATTAAGTACAGGATATGGTCCATGAGGTTTAATGGGAAGTTGTTAAAAGGAGATGGAACTGTTCCAGTGTTTGGGTAGACGTGGTTAATGGAAAAGCACAGGGCAGGGAACTCTTAAAACCATATATATTTGTGTAGACCAAAGGACAATAGCAACACATATCATACCTGATAAGCAATACTTGGAGAACAGCAAGAACTCCATTTGGTGCATATGCTAACTTTCTTTTTCAAAAGATAGCTGGGGAGGTTGTGCTAGAAAATTTCTCCCTGTGGATCTGAGATGCTTGCTATTCATTAAATCAAACCTTGCAAGACTTTGAAATAGCACCTACTTTGTTTAACTTTAAGAGATTACAAGACCCCTTAGATTAGTCCTTAGAATAGCCCATGTTGATTATCCAGAGTATGATAAAAATACAAGATTCTCAAAGGAAGGTATTTTTAAAGTAAAAAGTTCAGAACTCTGGAGCAAACTATTAATTATTTCTCTAGTTATTTATTATACACTTTGGAACATACTTTTATTATACATCTCTTGTGATCCACTTATACATGCATTACATTATTATTAATTATTAGTTCTGATATACCACCCTGTTTTATATGCACATTCTTAGATCTTAGCCATCAGCTCAGGCTAGCAATTTAAGTTTTTCTGCTTGAGCAGATTAAACACTTTTCTTCCAAGTTCTTCAATCTTGAACAAGTTATGTAACTTCTTTGACTCAGTTTTGTTTCTATAAGACTCCGCCTGAGACTTCATAGGGTTATTTATATGATCAAATTAAATCGTGCACCTGAATACTCCATAAATTATTAAATGACAAATCTATGCCATGTAATATCATTATTAGAAAGGATAAATCAGAAACTAAGCCTCTGGAACTTTGTAGATGGGTCCAGATATCAAAAAAATAGCCCTACTTAATGCTGCTCACTTTTTCACCACTGAGTTTTATCACTCATGCTTCATGAATTTTTTGCTTTGGGTTTGATTAATTAAAAAATGGAGGTTGAAAAAAGTGCTGAGACATGAATAGGCATTACTATCACTATCAGTTTCTAGTACTTGGAAGTGAACTAAGGACTTCATGCGTGCTGGGCAGATACTTACCATTGTGCTATATCCCCAGCCCTTGACTGAGTAAGGATAATGAGTTCCATATGTTTGCTTCCTTACCTAAGCACTTTTTGTCATCTCAGTCTATGACATTCACTTTCTGCAATGCTGCTACATTTTCTTTATCTGTTGATAGAGGTTTCTTCCCCATCCCACAGCTGTTCAGTCACAAAGAAACTCAGAGGCCTACATCAGTTATAAACTAGTTGACCTATTAGCTCAGGCTTCTTATTAAGTAACTCTTATATCTTATATTAACCCATAATTCTTGTCTGTGTTAGCCATGTGGCTTGGTACCTTTGATCAGTGAGGCAGTCTCATCTTGCTTCCTCTGCCTTTGGGTGATGGCTGCAGACTGAGCCTTTCTTCTTCCCAGAATTCTCCTATTCAGGTCACCCCACCTATACTTCCTGCCTGGCTACTGGCCAGTCAGCATTTTATTAAACCAGTACAAGTGACAAATCTTTACAGGGTACAAGACCATTGTCCCACAACATTTATCTATTGCTTCATAGTAACTCATACTAAAATTCAGTGTATTAAAACAATGACTGTTATTTTTATTATTGCTTATGCTCTCTCTTGGTAGTGAAGTTGGGGAGTGCTGATTTGAGCAGTTCTGCCCAGGTCTCTAATGTAATTACACCTATACCCTGACTTGGGATGGAAAAATGGGAGACTGTAGGAGCTGGGCAATAAGGCATCTTATCCTGCTAACGTTGTTTCTCTATGTAGGCTAGTTTAGACTTTCTCTGAATGTTCCAATCTTAGAGCAATCACCTAGTTCCTTACACAGAGGAAGTAATAGCCAGTGTCCCAAAAGAAAGAAGCAGAACTTCTCTTTGGCATGGGAATTACTTCCTCTACCATTACAGACTTGTCATACCTCTTAAGGTGTGACAACACACTCCTTCAGTGGTGAGTCACGTGTATGGGAGCCCATGTTATTGTTAGCACTTTTGTATACGAATAATGATCATTCCCATCACTATGTAAGCCTGACTTTCTCCAGGACTGCATGGAGAACTGTTTGCTTTCCTTTTTTTTTTTTTGTATGTTTGTATTTTTATGTTACATACAAATAAGGCAGAAATAAAAACTTACTAACAGTAACAGAATTGCTTCCCAAATTGCTTTTTCTTCAATTTTGGAGAGATTATTTGACATATAATGAGGAAGAAAAGTCTTAACTTTCCTTGAAATCCCACTTACTGCACTTCAGAAGTTCATGTTTGGAGAATCATGTGCTCACAGATAATAAAGATATTTATTCTTTTTTCTCAAAATGCTAAGTTTTTAACAGCATGGTTTTTATATAGGAGATATTTTGAAAATTGTGCAGCTCTGCCTACCTGATGAAATGTGCTAATGTTATTTAAGAAATCATAAGTTTTTGGATAATTAAATTCACATAGGCATAAATGTTAAAATTACGAATATAAAACTACACGTATAATACATGTTCATAAATAAGAGTTGCTATACTTAAGTTGCGAGATTTTCATGGTAAGATTCTGTTACACTCACATGACATGTATTTTCTACAAACTTTCTTAAGCAATCTTATGCATTGGAAAGACAACATTTGCGTCAGCATATTAGTGTTTGTGTCCTCTGGAAGGATTGCTTGCTGATTACTCCTTTTGCCTTTAAGGTTTGAACACGTTTTCAAGGTTGGCTTAAATGGAATGACTGTAAAAGGAGATAAACTAAGCATATTTTGAAAATCAGTTTTCAACAACAAAAAGAAAAGAAAAGCGTTGCCAATTTGAAATGCTGAGAAAATTTGGCAGACTTGGCAGGGGATATATTTGAAATTTTCTGAGAACTTAGATATATAGTAAGAAAAAAAACATTTTTGTTTTAAATTTCCAGTTTAGTTTATAATGCTGGCTTCTCCATTTTTTAGAACTTGCTGAAAGCATCCATAAAATTCTATGACTGAAAAATTTTAAGTTGCAAAGAAAAGGAAGCTTAGAGGTTACACCAAGAAATAAGAAATGCTTTATTATAAGAGTGAGTTACAGTCATTTTTTTAAAAAAAACAAACAAACATGACAATCTCATAAAAGATAGAGAGGCTACGAAAATTAAAAATTAAAAGACTAAAGAAACATGACTATTTAAGTCATGCAGTCATGGCACACACTTTTAATTCCAGGACGTTAGAGGCAGAGGCAGGTGGATCTGTGAGTTTGAGACCTGAGAGTGACTTTCAGGACAGACAGCCAGGGAACACACAGAGATCCTGTATTGAAAGGCAAAAACAAAAACAAAAAAAGAAGGAAGCAAAAAAGAAAGAGAGAAAGATGATTATTAAATGTAGTACCTAGCCTATGCTGGATTCTGTTTTAGAAGAAGTAAAAGGACATCTTCAGGTCAAATGACAGAATTGGAATATAGGTTAGATAAACATATTGTCAACATGAGTGATTTTTCTGTGACTATATGAGAAAATTAGCCCAAAGGAAGAGATTTATTCTGAAAATATTTAGGAATAATGAGCCCTGGTATCAAAAGGCTCAGGAACCTCTCTCTTTCTCTTTCTCTCTCTGTGTGTGTGTCTGTATGTGTGTATAAGAAACAAATACAAAATAATTTCATAAGCATTTTACTTTTGAAACTAATATTTAACATGAAGTTACAAAGCAGATTCTTTGTGAATATCAAAGTGAAGACTATGACCTCTCCCTTTGCTGTCTGTAACTGCAGTGAAGACTGTGGCCTCTCTATATACTGTCTGTAACTCCAGTGAAGACTGTGACCCCCCCCTCTGGTGTCTGTAACTCCAGTGAAGACTGTGACTCCTCCCTCTGCTGACTGTAACTCCAGTTTTTGTATATAATGAAATTAAAGAGGAAAAGGATAGCTATGGTTAAAAAAGAAAAGAAAACCATCAACTAATTGAGGTTGTTTTTACTTTTCTATTTCTGTCATCCTGGTATGTAAAAAGAAAGGTCTCAAATGGTTTGTCTTTCCTTTTAGGATACATGTAGAATGAGAGAAGCAGGTACATACATGATTTCAATGATCAAAACATTTGTTTGCCCTCTGCTGGGACATTTCCCATTCCTTTGTTTTGTTTCTATTTTGCTTTGAGAACTTCCTTTTCCTCTGCCCTACAGCTCCATGACTTGATTGATTCATTCCCTAATGTGCTCCAGTTGCTACCAGCTCACTGAACTCTCTGGTAGCCTAAACATCTAACAATGTTTTTCTTATTTATTTTTCTCTCTGTCTTTTGATTCTATGATAGATTTCTTCTTATGAACTATTTAGTTGAGAAGATCTTGAGCAATTAAAATTTTTAACTAGGTCATAGCACCAGGTGAAAACTCACAGTGAGTGGACCTGGTTTATAATAAAATTTTTATATGTTATTGATTTAGTTACAGTGTTTACTAATTTATTTCTAGAAAGATTTTATAAATGAGTAAATAAAACTAAATTGATTTTTATTTCTTTTGTTTTGTTTTTATTAATAAAATATGTAACATGAACATAAAATATAAATACATTGAAATGAAATAGATTATTAAGTATACCAGTTACATGGAACAACATTTAGTTAATAAATAACAGATTTTATCTAAAATACTTTTTTAATTAAACATTTTTCACTTATTGTACATACTGACCACAGTTTTACCTCCCTCCTCTCCTCCTGTCACCTCTTCCCTTGCCTCACATCTACTCCCACTCCCCATCCACTCCTCCTCTGCTTCTATTCAGAAAGGGGCAGGCCTCCCATGGTCATGAACAAAGCTGAGGCATGAGAGAGTTGGAAAGGTTCCCAAAAGCCAGCTAAGCCTAATGTACTTCTTAGTTTGATAGCCCCAAGTGGAATTATTTAAGATATAAGGAAATACGCACCATAATATATTCATTCTTGTTGTTCATTCACGGGCATTACATGTGGACAAATTATAGATCTTGTTGCCACTTCTGTGGCAAAAATATTGAGTCCTCTGTTGTTGAAACAGTTTTTACTCAGTTCATTGTTGATGTGTATAATCACTTTGTCATCTGGCTTATTTTCAATGATTAACATTATTCAGTATCATAATTGCAAGTATGTACAATAATATTTTCATAGCCATCCATGACTTTAGCATTACTTCTACCAAGGACAGATTTGCAAATGGCCCTCTCAAGTTGCCCACTGTATGCCTCCATATTGACAGCTTTAATTCTTGATTTGTATCTTTCTGCATAAGTATTGATGACAAATGGGCTTGCTTTGTCATCTCTAGAGCCTTATTGTAGCCCATCAAGTGTAGAGTCACCCACAGGTCAAGAGGGTTTCCTTCTAGATCATTGGCTTCCATCAGATACAAGTCCACAAATTCCTATTTTGTTAATTCATTTTTTTTGTGTGTGTGCCAAAGTTTTAGGTCACAATCCATCATAAAGAGATGCCAAGCAGGAGCTCAAGGCCAACTAAATTAATTTATAAAATGGCTTTTATATTTAATTTCTACATTAAGGGTCTGGAATTAGTGTATAATGTGTTAGCCATGAATTATTACTGTAATCTCAGAACTAAGTCTAGGTTTTGAGAATTATCTATTCATTAATCAAGGGAAAGTATTTCTGGTTACGCCTTCAAAAAGATGCTGTTTTATTTATGATTAGGTGCAAAGTATTCTTCCCTGAGCTCATGTGTTTGACATTTTGGGGAGGTTGTGAGGTACATATAGGCATGATAGCAGAAGTGGGTTACTGGGGGTGGGTTTTGAAGTTGATATTTGTTTTTTATTTCTGAATGGAGATATCTATTTTATGATTTTCCAAGATATAAGTGGCCTCTGCCACATGCTACTTTTTTCAATGTATTGAATAACAACACTTAGAGATGTAAGTTTATATTAATGAAAAGTTAGCAAGTACATTTATTTTACTTTTAATTTGTTCTTTCACAGTCAGTGTGTTTTGATCCATTCCACTGTTTACTTGACTTACTGAGTCTTACTTTCCCAATATAATAGTCTCCTTCACCACGCACAATCTCAGTTTCCTTGTTGAATTTCTAAATCCTGTTGATGAGTTTTTTTCGTTCATGTTTGCTGACTTTCTTACACAAGTCTTCAACTGACTTCCTTTTTGGTCACCTTATTTGAATCTTCTTTGAAGTCACAGACAGTTTTTACAACTATGGTTATAAGTTTCTTGTCTTTTATTTCATCCATTTTGTATTTTACAGTTGTTAGTGAAGAATTAGGATCTTTTGAAGGAATGTTTTGCCTTTCTTTTTCATGTTTCATATACTTCTGTGTGTGGTTTGCACATCTGATGTGAGTTTCTCTTCTAAGTTTATTTGGGGGTCCTTTAATTGTGAAGCCTTCTCTTGAGGGCTTGATTCTCAGCAGTAGTGAAAGTGGGGGCATAGCTTTAGCTCCTTCTCTGCAGGGAACCCAGCCTGGAGCTTCTGCTTTTAGCTGTGTAATCTTTTAGTTTTCCATGCTGTGACTCTGTCCTGTCACTTCTACTGAGGCTCCTCACTCTTCCTTTCATTCTCTCCTTGGAATAGAGGCCCTCCACCCCCAAGGCTCCTAACTCACCGAAGCAGGGACAGCTCCTAATACAGGATCTTGCCCCAGACGTTTGCTAAGCACTTTGTGTATTTTCCTTCATATAAAGCCGTAGTAGTGTTGAAATTTATGTGGTCATCATATCTTACCTCACATTTGAGAAATGTATGGCATAAGGGAAACTTTTGGTCGCCTAGGTTTAAAAAAGAAATCACAGATCTAAGTTTCAAACTTTGGTCTATCTGAGTTAAATTTGTAGTCACTGGTGTTCAAATATTTGTTGGAAGTTATTTTGTGCCAGACACTAGAACCTCCTTGCAGTCTTACTGGTGGAATTTATATTCTAAGAATGAAAAGGGAACAAGAGAAGAAATATGTATTTATTATTAATATTTATTAATATGAACTCTACAGAAAAATATATATTGTGATATAATCTGGATATTTTTACCACCACTTCCCAGAATGTATATGCCAATATCTAATTACCAGGATGATGGTATTAAGAAGAGGGACATATCCCCATGGGTAATTCATAATAACAGAAGTAATTATTGAGATCAGAGCCTCATGAATAAGATTGTTTCCTTTACAGAAAAGCTAAAGGGAAGTTGGTACCCTCTTTTGCCATTTGACTATGTAAGTATACAGTAAGAATGTTGCATTTCTGCAGCAGAGAGCCCACAGCAGATCCCAAATGTTGGTACTTTGATCTGACTTCTGTGATTCCATAAATATGAGGAATAGATTTCAGTTGTTTCTAAGTTATCCTTGCATATAACATATTTTGTTATAGACACTCTAAGACTAATAACCATGTCAGAGAACAACAAACAAAAGTACTCAGATATGGCATGGTCCATAAAAGTCTGTTTTAGGTCTGACACAGCAACTAACTGTTGAAGCTTAAGAAATATCTGTAAAGGGCAAAGGGAAGCATCATCGAGACCTAATTATAAACATACCCTAAAGCAGGAGGGAAGTTGTGGCTCAGATGTCAGGTAATAACAGTGTGTGTGGAAATAGACATAAAATGAAGTGCCAGGTTCTCATATGTAGAAAAGCTCTGAGGGTTTGGGGGTTTTGCTTTGTTTTGTTTGTGAATTTTTGCCAAATTTTGATTTTGCAAAAAATTCTGCAAGTAGTATAGACAATACTGTTTGAATTACTAAAAGTATAATAAAAATCTTTGAACAGTTTTGTGTGGGAATGCAACCCAATGACCCAACGTCAAATAAAACATTTCAAAGTAAGTTTGACAGTTGTTATGGTTTAAATCTGATTCAGAATTGGTTGCACTGTTCTAGAAAGTTTTAGAACCATAAGGATGTAAGGTGTCTATGGTAAAACCAGGCTCTTGGAGGCGGGTCTTGAGGATTATAGTCCTGCTTCCTCTGATTTAATATTTGGCTTCCTGATTTGCTGAGATGTCAGGAGCTTCTCCTTCACATTTGCCAAAATATCAGGCGTCTCTTCCTCACTTCCTCACTCTCCCACTGACATGCGCTTTGTATTTCTTCCTTCATTAGGATAGATTAGAGCCACCTGCCCAAATAAATCTTTCTCCATCATGTTGCTTCTATAATGTGTTGCTCACAGCAAGGAGTACATAACTAATACAGAAAGTTAGTACTGAGAAATAGGTTTATTGCTGTGGTCACACTGATGATGGGCATGTAGACTTTTGGAATTAACTTGTGGGATGAGTGTGGAGTTCAGGACTATGAGCTAGACAAGGCCTAGAGAACTGTAAGCAGAGTTTACTGTGCTACTGATGGGAGTGCATGTTGCATGTTGCTAGAGGCGTAAATGGTAAAGGCTGTGCTCATGAAGTTGTAGAAGGAGGCAAGTTCCCTATCATAAATTTGGTTAGAGGCCATGCTTGTTACACTTAAACAAAGAATCTAGCTACATTCTTCCAGTTTCCTAAAAATTAGAGTGAGGTTGAATCTGCAAGTAATGGAATAATTTATTTGGTGAAGAAACTTTCAAGACAGCATAGTTTCTAGTCTATGGCAGTTATTACTGACTGATTTTTAGCTGGATTTATAGCAAGAATCTAAAGCCAAAAATAGCATAAAGATGTTAAAGTTGTACCATTTGGTAAGGAAAGGAGCATGAATGTGTTAAAAGTTGTAGATAGGGTAGATGTGAATAAAGCAGGTACCAATGAAGAACAGTGGCTGTTAAAGAGATTAATACCTTCTATTGCTGAGGACCTTGGGCTTTATACATAGAGGATAGTAAAGGTACCCTGAAGGCAAGACTCTTGTGCTTAGTGCTCCACGAATAATATGTAAAAATGTGTGACTGAGTTTGCCTTACAAATAGAATGCCTGAAAAGATAGAACAACTGGGTTTCCTTCCTGGAAAATGACCTCTTAGAGATAGTGTTTTCATGGGTTTGGTGAAACAAACACCCAAAGGCTTCCATATTCATGGTCTAAAGCAGTGGTTCTCAATTTTCCTAATATAGTTACCACCCTTTAATACAGTTCTTCATGTTGTGGTGACCCCCAACCACAAAATTATTTTGTTGCTATTCATAAATAATTTTGCTACTGTTATGAATCACAATGTAAATATTTTTAGATGTAGAGGTTTGCCAAGGGGATCGTGACCCACAGGTTGAGAACTCCTGATATAAAAAGTCCCAGATACCTCCCATTGCCCTCATGGTCCTGGATTTTCAGGCATAAAAAATGCAAGTGCTATGGAACTTGCACCATGTTTCTAGAAAAAAAGTTTATGAGACCAGAAAATGTGTCACAGTGTGAGGTCAGTGTTTGAAGTTGTATATGAGACGAGATCGGGTGCACTCAGGGTTGTTATGTCCTTGGACAGATATGAAACCTAAGTTGCCCTAGAGAACCAAGAATAATGGAAGAATCAGGAATACCACGAATCAGGCTCATCTTCAAGTATTAGTACACCTACAGTTTTGAACTGACGTTGTCAGAACCATAGGGAAGAAATTGCTGAAGTCTCTTGGATTTCAGATGTTGCCATTGCATGTTATGAATGTTGAACACAGAGATAAATTGTTAAAAATTGCTCTGTTGGCTTTCAGTCTTGTTTTTGTCTAATCTAATCTATTACGTCTTACTCTCCTTTGGGAATGAGAATGTTTACTCTTATTGTATTTAGGAAGTACCTAACTTAGTTTTTGTTTTGGCTTAATTTGTTCATTATTATTTTTATTGTTATATTTTGCTGGGGTTCACAGCTAATCACTTGCTTTGAGTATTCAAAAATTTGGCCTTTTGAATGATGGGTACTCTTCAAGGTGTGATTAAAGCCTTTGCATGTGAGATGGCCATAACCCTAAAGAAGTTAGCGGCAGACTGCTGTGGTTTGAACCCAAAATGTTTCCTTCCCAGAGGCTAGTATAATTGAATACTTGATCCCTAGCTGGAGGTGGTGTTTTGGGAGGTTGTAAATAAGGGAACAGTAGGGTTTGGTTTATATAGGTGACGTCATTGGGGGCAGACATGTGAGGACATAGTCCAGTCTCACTCTGGGTCAGCATTCTGCTTCTTGGTCTGTTAGGACATGAGAGGATCTATCATATCACACATTTTAACTGCCATTAACTCTGCATGCCTTTCTTGCTAACATAGACTAAAACTGTGAATTAATAGACATCTTTATTTAAGTTGTGTCTGTCAGGTGTTTGACCATAATGATGAGAAAATAGTAACTAATATAAATAGTTGAACCAAAATACAAACATCCATTTTAAGGAGTACATTTAGTTCATCTTGTTGTCTCTCTTGTATTTCAAGATAGTGGTAGATTCAAATCAGTCATTCCTTAGAAACAGTATTTACACTTTTTAAATGTCCAAACAAGGGATGCCTAACAAGCTCTCTATTTTTATTTCTAAAAGCAGTGCAAGGATATTATAAAATGGTTATAATTAGCTCTGTGTTTACAGGGTAGATGAAGCATAAGTGAATTTTGTGTTTAAGTTGATGCCACATCTGAAGATATTTCATTTTGTATATTCAGAGCCTCCAAAATTGAAAATCTCAGAAATTCGGTGTTTCTAATCCCAAGGTATTTGGATAGCATGATCTCTATGGAGTTTTTTGTGATTGATTATTGAGCTGGCCTCTTTTATGTCAACTTGACACAAATTGAAGTCATCTGAGAGGAGCGAACCTTAATTAAAAAATGCCTCCAATGCAAATAATGGAACTAGAGAAAAACCATCCTGAGTGAGGTAACCCAGACCCAGAAAGATGAACATGGTATGGATACTATGTGTAAATTAAAGGATATTGAGCTTATAGTTCATGATCCAAGAGAAACTGGGTAACAAGGTGAACCCTAAGAAAAACATACATAGATCTACCTGGAAAGAGGAAATAGACAGGATTGTCTGACAAGATTGGGAACATGGGGGTGGGGGAAGACCAGGCGAGAAGAGGACGGGGGCAGGGAAGTGAACTTGAGGGAACCAGATAGTCGAGATGGAGGAAAGACAGAGATGAGAACAAGGAAAGCGATATTTTGTTTGAGTGAGCCATTATAGGGCAAGCAAGAAACCTGGCAATAGAGAAATTCCCAAGAATCCATAAGGATGACCCCAGCTAAGACCTTAAGCAATAGAGGAGAGGGTGTCTGAACTGGCCTTGCCCAATAGTCAGACTGATGAATATCTTAAATAGAACCTTCATTTAGCAACTGATGGAAACAGGCAGAGACCTGCAGTAGAGCACTGGACTGAGCTCCCAAAGTCCAGTTGAAGAGTGGGAGGAATGAGAATATGAGCAAAGAGGTCAAGACCATGATATGTACACCCACAACAATAGTTTACCTGAGCTAATGGGAGCTCACCAACTCCAGCCGGACAGGGAAGGAAACAGCATAGGTTCAAACTAGTCCTTCTGAATGTGGGTGACAGTTGTATGGCTGGGGCAGACTGCAGGGCCACTGGCAGTAGCACCGGGATTCATCTCTACTTCTTGTACTGGCTTTTTGGGAACCTATTCTCTTTGGATGCATACTTTGTTCAGCCTAGATATAGTAGGGAGGGCCTTGGACCTCAAAGTAATGTGCCTTACCCTCTCTGAGGAGTGGATGAGTGGTGGGAAGGAGCAGGGGTAGGTAGAGGGAATGGGAGGAGGGGAGGGAGTGGGAACTGGGATTGGTATTTAAAATGAAAAATGATAGTTTGGTTTTTTTTTTTAAAAAAGGAAAAGCAAGAAAGAAAGAAAAGAAAAGAAGATGCCTCCATAAGATTTGGCTATAGGCGAGCCTGTAGGGCATTTTCTTAATTAGTGACTGACGGAGGGACCATTGTGGTAGTGCCATCTCTGGGCCAGTGGTTCTGGGTTCTATAAGAAAGCAGGTTGAGCAATCCCTGGGGAGCAAGCCAGTACTAGCTGTACCTTCTATGGCCTGTGCATCAGCTCCTGCCTCCAGGTTCTTGTGCCCTGTTTGAGTTCCTATCTTGACTTCCTTCATTGATAGACTGTGATGTGGAAGTGCATGCCAAATAGATCCTTTCCTTCCTAACTTGATTTTGGATCATGGTATTTCATCAAAGCAATAGAAACCCTAACTAAGACAGTTATGCATATAGCACTGCTTGATTTACTTATGATAGTTCCAAATTACTTTTACCCCAAACGGAAGATTAACATTGCAAGTCTTTGTGAGAACTCTGAGTATTTACAGCTGTAGGAGGAGGGAAAGGAACAGGACTGGGCAAAAGTTTAAGTTGTGTTCAGTTAGAACACAACTCAGCTACTCAGAAGATTGTTACGAAGTTGTTTAAGGTTGAAATAAAAAGAATGGTCTTTCTGCCTTGACACAAACTGCTTTGATCCTGAGTAAAGTGAGCTCTACCATTAAAGGTTGTTTCTAGAGAGCACTGATAGGTAAGGGCCGAGAGAACGTTGAAAAACTAATTGTATGAATGGGAAAATCAGATAAATTTTAGCATTAGCCACACCATTTAGATTTTGCCCATCATAAATGCAATATATACACATATATGTTTTAAATTAAGTCTTTGAGTTTGGATTGTTATTAAAGGTGACCTTTTCTAACTTAAACAGTATGTTTTTTTAAGGTTAATGTGGGATTCCCTCCATTGCCACAATAATCAATTCATTTTTTTAAGTCACTTATTTTTAGCAGTATCTTGTTCAACATAAAATAAGGAATATAATTGTTATTTAGATTTTTTAAGTTTTTAGTTCAAATTGTTCATGGGGTATTTATTTTAGTGCAAATCTATGATTATCTTGTACTGTTTTGAAGAACTCTGATGTAACACATAACTCTCCCCTTGCTGTGTCTTGTAAAATAACTGGCCTATGTTAAAAAGAATTTCTTTTCCCGTTCTTTTTCTTGGAATAGGTGCTTAGAAAGGAGAGACTCTGTCTTGGTTGCTACCCATGCCTTCTTGACTTTTGGATTGACTGCTTTAATTTATTTTCCTTTTGGTTTTTCCCTGAAAGTCATTCAGGGCCAGCAGTGTTTATGGAGCAGAGCAGAAGCTCTGCTACTGCATGTGGGGTGGGAAAGTATCTGGGGTTTGTTTTGACTATATGAACAGCAGTCCCATGGATTGAGTTAGACTTCAGTAACAGTGCAGTCTGAACTTCAAAACCATATCTGCTGAGGATACGAGATCAGTAAGATTATAGTGTTAGGAGCATTGATCCTGATGAAACCACACATAGGTGAGACTCTTGTTCCTTTTGTATGGAGTGTAAATCCACAAAACTAAACATCAAGTAGTGGTTCGAGTATTGGCTTACTCCTCTGCCAGGAATATTGGTACTTACTTTTTCCTGTTTGGCAGGAATCAGATATTATTAGTAGATTTTGTTGGCATTTTTCTTATCCAAGTAATGATCAGGCCTGATTCTACTTAATTCCCAAGACTCTGCACACTAAATTTTGAATCATTTTGCCTTTGGTATTTCAAAAAGAAAGTTTTAAAATTTCATTTGATGATTATGATGTTAAAAACTAGAGCCAAGAATGTATTTGTTAGCATTTGATTCTGTAGTCTTCCTCATTTACTGAAAGTAGATCATCATATAAAACCTTAAGATCTGAAAATCTACAGCCAAGGGTAGTAGTTATAGGTCAAGACATTGGTATGTTCTCTCATGTGATACCCTTCATCTTACCTATAGGAAGGACTTAGGTAGGTGATTCTATAGTTCCAAGTTGAACTAACTACAAAAAATATAACCTTATGTCAAGTGCTTCTAAAGAGGACCTTAGAACAGTTCCCTAATGTAGATTCTTAAAATTGTCTCCAATATTATATGAGGCATATAATTAATAATTCATAAATCTCCTGACTCCAGTGGACATTCTGCCACATCATACTACTTTCCATGTTTAGGAGGTATTTATGCCTTAATCAAACATGACAGTTTTCTAAAAGGCAGCGTATTATGATAGAGTCTCTATATATTTAATTTTGCCAGTATTCTGTCTTTTTAGAACAGCAATAATGCAATGACACTGTTTTAAAAGCTAAGTGCTTTTGTGTTGATTAAGAATATTCCATCTGGTCAGGCAGCGGTGGCGCACGCCTTTAATCCCAGCACTCAAGAGGCAGAGGCAGTCGGATCTCTGTGAGTTCGAGGCCAGACTGGTCTACAGACAGGACAGGAAAATTAAGGCACAGTGAGATGATTTGGAAGAGGGCTTATAATCAGTTATTGGCAGCACCAGAATTAGAATTCAAATCTGACAGGCTAACTTCACATTCTCTTAATCATACACAATGTCATGTTATGACCTGATGATCACTGCACAAGATAGCTTGTAGTTATATAGATTGACTCTTCAGAAAGTTCCTATCACGACGATTCCTTCAAATATAATGTAATTACTTCCTCTCACACCCTTACCTCTGCAATGAATTTTAAATTAACTGGATCAAACAGTTCTTACACCAAGATAAAGAACTGAAGCAATTGATCTGCTGAGCAAAGGCAGTAATTTGTAGTGAAGCCAGTTTAGATCTTATCGTGGCATACACTTGGTGGCACCTTCTAGTCCCTCTGGACTTTTTTTTTTTTTCCACATCAGACAAAACCCACTGAACAGTTTTGTGTAGTCTGGCAGGATTGTTAGTTGCAGTGGTGCAGAAACGGAAACAATTTGGGTGTTCTAGATTAAAAGTGAGGTGCCTGTTCTATGAAGTGGTGTTGGTGCTGAACTTCGCATACCAGACTTTATGAATTTAAAACTTTTTTTTTAAAGGTAGATGATATTGGTGCCTTTTAAATGCCTTTGGAATACCGAGACATTCATTGTAATTGTACATCTTACAAAGAAGAATTTTGGATTAGAATGGATTGTAAATTTACACAAATTTAGAATCCAAACAAAACCCACTTCATGTTTGTATAAATTATTTTAAGCTATTCATTCTGATCTTCTATTTACTCTATAGCTTGCAGTGTTGGTGTTTAGGGCCTACCATCCCCCAACTATGGAATTCATATTGAAAGCTTCTAACAATCTGGAGAGTTTATTCTCCTCCACTATTGGGATCAACAAAATTCAGTTAAGTTCTCAAGAAAGCTGACATGATGGAAAATAAAAATAACATTTTCCAAAAACTAATAATGAAGTATCTTATAAGAAAATTATAGTATTATGTGTGCATTTTTAGCAGCTTACAAGAAGTAGATAACTTCAAAGTTGTTTTGAGGAAATACTATGCAGTTTGTCTTCTGAGTGCTCATTAAATTCAATGCTAAAGAACTCCACACACCATACTATCTGTGCTGATGAGCTGTCCACATGTGAAGGGAGAGAGGATGTGGACTTGTGGCACATTTGATAGTGCTGTCTGCACTGTTCCATTAATCTGTACAATTATTTGGTCTTTATATTTCACCATGACTATAACAAACAGTAATTGATTTTACTTTCCTGCAGCCTTAATAAGATATAATTGGCCAATAAAAATTATATACAGTTACAATGACATATAGGTCTTTGTATAAACTATGAAATTTTTATGTTCATTATCACATATTAATAGACACATACACAAAAATAAGTGTAATTTTCTTTTAAAATTAAAGACAAACTTATTGCCATTGTTTTTGTTGTTTTATTTAACACATTTCTCCTCTGATTCTACTTTCCTTCTTTGTCTGGCTATTATTTTATATTCTTTAAATACTATTGACTGTATCTGGGAGAATGAGTTACTGTAGTATAGGAAAGCAAACAAGCACATGCTTGCTGTAGTAGTTAGATGTGCTATTTCTTACTTTTTAAAGGATAAAGTATTTGAAGTGAACCTAATAGCTATCTAGAATTTCATAGAAGAAATGGGAGAAGAGGTTTTTATGAACTGTTTGTGGATATAAGGAAATTCAATTTTTTTTAGATGGTGGTGACTGGATAGTGAGTACATTCGGTAGAAATAGACATAGTTTGGGGAAGTAATAAATAATCCTAGAAAGGTAAACTGAAACAAGATTATTTCTTGAATTCTAAAGTACATTGTTTATAATTTTAGAGAGAATTTGCTTTTTTAGTAGCAGAGTGGCATATACAGAACTAAGAAGCAAGCCGTGAGTGGTGCTGGAAAGACAAGGCTCTGTGGCTAGCAGCTCATACTGCTTTTCCGGAGAAGCAGAGTTTAATTTCCAGTTCCCACATCAGACGGCTCATAACCGTCTTTGTAACTCCTGCTCCAGGAGCTGTGAACACAGACACAGATACATTCCCTGTCCCATACACACAATGACTAAGACAACTAATGATGCACACGAGGGAGTTATACATGACTTAGAGAGTTCATGCTCACGATAGCATTGGCATGTTTGGAAAAACAACATTTCACAGCACCATTCCTCATCCTCCATTTCTTATATTCTTTCTGCCTTTTCTTTTGTCATGTTTCCTGAGCCTTGGTTGGTAGTGGTTAGGTCCCATTTAAGGCTGAGCCGCCATTCTGCTTTTCTAAGTACTTGAACCAGGCACACATTGCTCCATTGGCTGCTGTCCGTTGTAAAAGGCAGTGTCTTTGGCCAAGGCTGAGAGCAGCTCAGGCATATGGGTACAAACATTGGGTTTTACAGTGTAGTTGTTTTTATCATTGTAAAGCAATGCTTTCACAATGTATTTCACAAACCTCAAAATACAACATAGTCAGATGTCAGTTTCTTCTGATACTCGTGCTGACAAAAATTAATAGTCAAAAAATTCGTAACAGAAATATACCAATGTTACAGTCACAGATACTTAACCATATATCTTTTTATTTTGCTCAGTCAGTTTATCCTCATTATTAATTAGGGTGAAAGAATGGCAGCAAATGAATTCCTTACCCAAATGCATTACTTGCCTCCAAACTAGAACTTTGATTTTGTGTAAGCACTAGGGTTTATATGGTGTCCTAGGGTTTTTTCTTTTCTTTTTTATTTATTTATCTTGGTTTTTCAAGACAGGTTTTCTATATGTAGTACTGGCTGTCCTGGAACTTTCTCTGTAGATCAGGCTGGTCTTAAACTCACAGAGATCCACCTCTGCCTCTGAAGTGCTGGGATTAAAGCCACCACACCCCACTTTAGTTAGGGTTTCTATTATTTCGATGAAATATTATGACCCAAAAGCAACTTGGGGAGAAAAGGGTTTATTTGACTTACACTTCAACACTGTAGTCCATCATTGAAGAATAGGAACTCAAACAGGGCAAGTACATGGAGGCAGGAGCTGATGCAGAGGTCATGGGGGTAGTGCTGTTTATTGGCTTGCTCCTCATGACTTGGTCAGCCTGCTTTCTTATAGAACCCAGGATTACCCGCCCAGGGATGGCACCACCCACAGTAGCTTGGCCCTGCTCCATTAGTTAAGAAAATGCTTTACAGGCTTGCCTGATCTTATGAAGACATAAGATTTCCTCTCAGATGACTTTAGCTTGTGCCAAGTTCACATAAAACTATGCAGCACATATGGATTCTCTAATGATCATGTTTGTTATTTTTTTGTGTGTTAACATGTACGTTTGCCTGGGTGCACGTAGATATGTATGTGGTGATGTTTTCATGTGGAGCCCAGAAAATAGCCTCAAGCACTATCTCCCTTATCTTTGAGACAGGGTCTCTCTCAGGCCTGAAACTCACCAAATGGACTAGGCTGGCTGGTCAGGAAGGCCCAGCAATTTGCTTGTTCTATCCTCACCAGTGCTACCTGGGTTCTGGGAATCAAATTCAGCTCCTTGTGCTTCTGCCTTGCCTCCCTTCAATGGCTTTTTGCATGGGTACTCAGTATTTGAACTTGAGTCCTCATACTTGCCTGACAAGCACTTTAGTGACCAAGCCATCCTCTAAGCTCTTAAAGGACCTTTTCTAATTGCAGTTCAGGGCTCCTGCTGCATCATGTTAGCTAGGATTTATATTGATTTGTTTAAAGGATCATGAGAGTCAAAAAAGTATACTCTTTAGTCTGTTATTTTTTCCCAGGTCCTACTGAAGCAAGATAGTACATAAATTTTATGTGTGTGTGCTCACGCACACACATTTGTATGTGAGCATGTTTGTGCATGTGCATTTATGTTAGTGCATGCACATGTATGTGAGTGCTTGTGTGTTTTCCCCAGTATCAGAAACTGAATGAGGTATATCTGAAACTTGAAAGTTTTGACAATATTCATTAAAGTATATAAGCAATATATACCATTGATACTGTCTCTTTAGTGACTTAAAAGTATAAGTATTTTATATATGAAATTTAAAATCCACAGTTATACATCATTTAAATTTTTTTGTTAACTGACTCCTAAATGAAATTTAATTTAATATGTATCTCTGCTCATCCAGTTAGGAAAGTGTTGACCTCATAATCTAATTGTTTGAATCGGTCGCCATTGCCACGTTCTTTCTTATGGCATAAATTGTCTGTCAGTTACAAGCATGACTTCATTTTAACATATTAATACTTTCTATGAAAATATTTCATTTCTGAATTCCAGTTGTGAGATATTTAGATTAACTTGTAACAGGAAGACACTCAGAAAGTTTCAGAGCCTTCCCAGGATGAAATAAAGATTTTATTTTTTCCCTCCAATTTTCCTTGCTTAGCTCTTACTGTGTTTCCTAGCATCAATTCTTTCTTGAATTACCCCTCTGTTTTATGTTCTGGAGATTTCTGTAGTAATGCATTTTAACAAAATTTGGGATGTGTGACGAAAGTATGCTTTCTTCTTTGAAAGTAGAAACAGAGTCATTGTAGAAGAATAAAGAAATGGAAAACTGGTGGATTACAGTTCAAATGCATTCTTAGGCAGCTCAGTTTTAGCAAATGTGTGAATGGTACTTCGGGATTTGGAAGTAAATTCCATTTAAATATATATATGTCTGTATAACTCATGAAATGACTTTGTTTATATTAACTTAAATATTTATAGGATGAATTATGTCTATATATTATAATATGTAACATAGTGATCACAGGATACATTGATCATAACATTCAGTATATACTCTCTGGTACTTTTCCCCCCTTTTATTGAAGTAGTTTTTTTTTCTTCCATTATATTTCCTGATTATAGTTTCCTCTCTCCCTACTCCTCCAAGTTGCTCCCTGCCTCTCCCATCCAGATCCAATCCCTATCTGTCTCTCATTAGAAACAAAACAGGATTCTAAGGGATAACAATAAACTAAGATAAACATATCAATTTTGACTTAACATCTCCAATGTAATGTATTTTAAAATATGTAGCATTTCTTTAATATCTTTTCTATCAAGTTCTGATGCAGCCTAGCAGTAGAGTCTAACATTAAGAAATATTCTATTCACAATTTATTTATCTACTTAAAATTTTTATATTTTCACCATGTAAATTCTACTCTACAATTAGGAATAAAATATAAACTTGATTTATTTCCTGTTGATGTATTACACTGTCTTTTTTTTTTTTAAGACAAGTACCTGTGTAGTGTTGAAAGAACTTCAAATAGTGCTAGAGACATATAGTCTGTGGCTATAGCAAGAATCTAGCAGGATCAAAGAGATTGTTATTAATAATAAAACCCACTCAATGAGGTAGAAGCAGTAGCAGCCTGTAGATGAGCTATTGAAAACAATGTGATAGAATTTAATAGAATTTTTTGGTTTAATAGAATTCTCTGGTTTTTTGCTGGTAAGAATCCTACTGATTTGCAGGCAACTGTGAGTGTGTGCAGTCTGTCTTACCCATAGTGCTGGTCATGCAGCACTCCAGCTGACTGCTCATAATTTCTTCCATTTTGATCTGAACAAACAGAACTCCAAAAAAGAAATGCAAGGAATATACAAATATTCTACAAATTTTATCTTTTTTTCTCCTTCATAGATATGATATCTGCACTTATAAAAATAAGCCCTGTGGAACATTGGGTAAGTTTTGTTTTGTTTTGTTTGAGTAAAGGATAGTTTAGATGTCTTTTTCAGGCAATGATGATACTCTCAATTATTATTAATTGAGTTAATTTTCTTTTTGTTACATGGGAAATTGCCCCTAAGATTTTTAAACATAACCATTCTTGCATATATAATTTGCTTGAAACAAATTTTTCTCCCCATTCTAGTGAAAAAATTAAATTTTTATTAGATGTGCATTCTCTGGAAAATGGAATGAGTGAAAACAACTTAGAGGTTATTTAGAAGTTGATAGTAATTATAAATTAAAGCTACAACTCATTTTCATATTTTCGGTCTTTCTAATACATTTTGTAAGACAAAATCAAAAAACAAACCCAAAACTAGGATGTTTGAGACAAATGAAAGCTTATTGTTATCAAGACTAGTGAAGGAAAGAAAAGAAAACAAACAAATTGAGATACTCAAAGAGAAGCATAAAGAATTATACGTCTTTTGGTATGTTTTATTTTGAAAAACCTTATCTTCCATGAACTCTGGTATTTTAAAAAATGTTAGTCCAGCCGGGCGGTGGTGGCACACACCTTTAATCCCAACACTCAGGAGGCAGAGGCAGGCGGATCTCTGTGAGTTCGAGGCTAGCCTGGTTTACAAGAGCTAGTTCCAGGACAGGCACCAAAGCTACAGAGAAACCCTGCCTTGAAAAAACCAAAAAAAAAAAAAAAAGTTAGTCCAATTACCAAAGAATTTCATTAAAGAATATAGCCAGACGTGGAGAAAGAAGGAGGAATTCTCTTTTGCTTTTTGAAAAACATTTCAGTAATTATCTTGAATTCTTAAAAAAATGTATATTTTGTTCCAAAGCATTATTTCATATTGGTTGAAAGGTAAGTGCAAACACAAATGGATTAATATGCAGCTTCTCAGTAGGCCAAATATCCAAGCAACTAATATTACTTTTAAGGTAAAATTTTTTTCCCCTTCACAATTTTTAGTGTCATGAAAACTTTTTACAGACTCATAAGCTAAAGTAAGAGACAGTGGGGTTTTTTGTTTTTTTTTTTTTTACTTCTCTATGTCATGTCTCAGTTTTCTTATCTGTAAATAATAAGTCAATTCCTGTGAATATCCTAAGCATTTGGGAATATCCAATTAAAGTAGACTTAGGGGAAAAAGTGTTTCCAACTTCCTGGTGGTTCAGTGAAACATCTCTTCAAAGACTGGAATTTCTCTTGATCATTTTTACACAGTTTCTCCTGTCCTGTGTTCCTCAAGATTTATGACTAGAGGAAAAATGCTAATTAGCCAATGCCTAGTATTAACCATGGAAATATTTGGTAGTTAAATGCCTGTCACAGAAAGAACTCTTTTTGCTGAACTAGCTCATGCTGGGATTTTCTTTGTAGTGTTTTAAGAGCAACTGAGAAAATCTGACATTGAGACTAGCGTTGACAGTTTCAGTGTGTTTGTTATGTTTTATAATCTTTTAAACCCCCTTGTTTCTCAATTTCATTATTTATGTAGTAGAAGTACTATTTGCCCTTTAACTAAAGTGATATTGTTAAAATCAATTAAGAAAAAATCTAATTGCTTTGAAAAGTTATACTATAACAAAGGAACAGGCATTATTATTTGATTTAGAATTGCCTGCAGTGTTTTATTTAATTGGTTTATTTATTGTTCAAATTCTATAGATATCTATAAAGTGTTTTATCTACTTTAGAACCAATGAACACTAAAGCCTCAAAACAGGTATACATTTAAGCTGGAGCTTATATTTCCAAGCGTATATGTTTTAAGGAAATAAGTATATCCATTCTCATTCTGTTCTTTGAAGGTATGGTTTACATTGACAGGCTCTTTATTCTGACAGGAGTAATACGGACAACTTAGTACTTCTATTGTCATTACTAATGATATGATGTAGTTTACTGTCTAATTAGTTCATTCTTTCAAAATAATATATTGTAACTTTAATAATTCATACAGTCAATAAATTAATTACTAGGCACATAGGATATAATTTGAAGTTCAATTATTTGTAAATTAAAGTTATTATTTTTGAAAACTGAATAAAATGCATATATAGACACATGTATTGACTTTTATATGTGGGAAATATCAGTTTCAAATCAAACAATAACCAGTTTTAGCATCTTTTGTATTGATATTTATGATGAGTTGGATTTTTTTGATAATCTCTTGGTTAATAACTATAATGGCCAGTTGTATTATAAGGGTAATTAGGATTAAGGGTGAAAACTAACCATCAAACTGAGGAAATCTAAATGACCTGAACAGGCATGACACTCTGATCAACACTATCACAGATAGGAATTTTGACAGCAGCAGCAGTTGTTAGAAAACTGGAAAATGGTGGAAGTTAATGAAAAGTATGCTAGTGTTTATTCTTATATTAGTTAAGATTTACCTTTATTATTTTTCAAAAATCAATAGTTCCTCTCCAAATAAATCCTTTCTATAGTTGTCCTTTAGTTTGTTAACAGTTTATGTCAGATTTCAAGTAAATATGTCCTTATAACTGCACTGGGGTATCGGTGAGGATTCTTAATTCGAAATACAGTCATAGAGCACATACTAAAAGAAAAACCACCAACAACACAAAGAACAAACAAACAAACAAAATACATCCCAATGCAGCACCGCCATCTTTAGAAAAACAAAAGGATAGTTTATGGAAATATAAGAAATATTACTTTATCAATAATTGTTAGTGGTAATCCTGTAAAAGTAACAGTATTACAAAATAGTGTTCTTTGTTATCTTTTTCTTCCCATATGTTCTTCCACATTGAACCTAAGAGTTTAGGCCAAGTAATGTTTTCATTCTGTTTGGTGTGTGTGTGTTCTTTTAGTAGAAGTAACATTTGTAACATATTTTTGGTTAGTCAAAGCGAGAATATATTTTTCCTCAAGTGGTCCTTTATGTTGTCTTCTTTTCAGGTCCCAATGTCTTTAGGTGGAATGGGAGGTCAGCACAGTCGTGTCACCAGTGCTTATGACAACTCTGAGGCAGAAATAACCCTCTGTCTAACTTCTGTTCATCCCTTGTAAAACAGTAAACAAAGCTGTATTAGCAAATCCAACACTCACCTTAACTTTGTTATAGTGTGGCTGTTATCTTAATACTTACATCAGAAAGAACAGGGAAACAGTTTCTAGAGCTTCCTTGATAGAAAATAGGGATTCAATAGTGTCGACTGTTCCCAGTTAGTGCCACCACTGCAGATCATTGCCTGTCTCTTCAGTAAATGTCCATTGAACTGAGTTGAGGTAACCTTGCAAGGAAGGTAGTTCCTAACACTGCAGTAACATGGTAAAAGAGCACAGAAAATATCCTGGTTGCTTTCCCCTCAGCATCTTTAATGACTATTCTTCTCTTCCTTGGTTATTTGGCATCTGCTTCCTCATAACAGATGGCATTTTTCATTTCTCACACAATTCTTTTTTCTAAGTGCTGATTTCAAATTCTATACTAATTCACAGAGCATAATCCATAGAGCATGGTATTCATTTGGAAGTAAATACTAAAGCTTCCAAGGGGAAATAGCTCAAGTAACGTAATATTTCACGAGAAATCAGCGAGTTAACACCATGGTTTTGCTTTACAAGTAAGAACTCTAAAGCACTGAAGGGGGGTGGGAGAGAAGAAAACACTGAATGCACAAATATATATACATATATATAAACTGCTGCTATCAAGACTAATTATGGAAGATTTAAAAAGTACAAAAGTTTCATAGTTTCATCTTTCATAGTTTTCCTCCCTGTTTTGAACCATCTATATTTGTAAAAATAAAAATGTCACTTATAAAACCATTTGGGATTCCCTTTTTGTTAACTAAAAAGTTGCTTGTATATTTTTATGAACCCACTCAACTTAAACAGATCTCTTTAGAAAAATAATGTGGATATATTTTGCTTTCTACAGCCTGAAGAATATTAAAATAGAAATGGTTTCTTGAATTCCCTTTTCTGGCTCAAGTTACTAGGTGGTCCCAAGTTACCAGAAGTAAAATTTATAAATCTAACCCCTAGTCTAGACATTTTCCAGCACTGACTGTAGTTCAAAAAATATTAATGTCTAGCCGGCAAAGTGAAATTCCCCCCAGTGATTTTGCAAATGACTAGAAAGTTAACCTTTGCCAACTGCTCCTTCTGTGCGTGGAGGTTGTTAAAAAGAGTCTAGGCATTTAGAAGTATAGGCTTTTAAAGGCTGAAACGCCTTGGCTTGACCCTTTGTGTCTTTTTCTGTCTATTCAGGCTTAGCCTCTGTGGCTGGGATGTGTGAGCCTGAAAGGAGCTGCAGCATTAATGAAGACATTGGCCTGGGTTCAGCTTTTACCATTGCACATGAGATTGGTCACAAGTGAGTGCATTTAAGAAAATCAAAATAAAGTGTAGAACTTCACTCTTGAAACTACTTGTAACTACTGTGTAGAAAGCCTGTCCTCAATTCTTTTTTACAGCCTTTTTGACAACTTTCCATAGAGACTGTTATCATCTTAGGTATTGGGTTAAATCTTCATAAGAACTGGAGACTTGTTAAATAGACAAACATGTCACACTTGAATGTTGCTATGGGCATTTAAACAGTGAGTTTTAGCTGTCTTCTCAACACCTAGGTCCTTATAAAATCCCATTGTGTAAGCACTCTCTCTTTTGCTCAAATGGTAATTTATGTGTTTTGTCTTATGCTTGTTTGTTTCACATGTTTTTTTTATATTTGTTATTGTTTCTTGAGAATAATTGGTTTTTTTTTTTTACAGAACAGAGTTCTGTAGCCTCGGCTGACATTGATTTAGACAGGCTGCCCTGGAATGCATGGTAATCCTCCTCTCTCAGCCTTCTGAGTGTTGGAGTGACAAGAATGAGCCACCATTTCTGGCTACATGTATTTATTTACACTATTGACACTACTTCCTTAAAATGAACATTTGATCTACCCTTCATGAAATGGGAAGCATGCCTTCTCTAGGCGTGTGTACATAGCCATTGATATGACACTTGTATTGTCAGGTGAACTCACATGTCACCAAAAACTTGTAAGAGTTCATCCTTGTTTTTTAAGGAGGACCTTAAGTTTTTAATATTTATCTCAAATAAATCAATGCCAATATTTAAAACTATACTTTCAACCAAGCTCCAATGGCAATAAACTCATTATTTAAAAGAACAGACAAAAGTAAATGTAAAAGTCTGTTCTTGAGAAAGTAGAGTTTTGACAATAGTTTCCTGTATTTCAGATGTTTGTGTTCTGAAGATTGGACGATGGCTTGTCCTTAGTGTTTAATATGGTTCGAAGTAATGCTCTAGTACAGGTGAAATGAAACAAGAGTCTCTGTTTACTGACGGGCTTAGCTCTTGAGCCACCTCCTCCCACTTTCTCCTAAAACAGAAGTTATTAACATTTAGCAATGGGCTAGTTATGTCTACTACATTAAAAATGGGAAAATATGGAGATCTTGTCTATTTCCTCTTCCCAGGGGGATCTGTATGTTTCTCTTAGTGTTCACCTTGTTACTTAGCTTCTCTAGGGTTATGAACTATAGGCTCGTTATCCTTTGCTTTACAGCTAGTATCCACTTATGAGTGAGTATATACCATATTCATCTTTCTGGGTCTGGATTACTTCACTCAGGATGTTTTTTTTTTTATCTAGTTACATCCATTTGCATGGAGTTTTTAAGACATCATTGTTTTTAACGATGAGCAGTACTCCATTGTGTAAATGTACCACATTTTCTTTATCCATTCTTTGGTTAAGGGGCAACTCTAGGTTTTTTCCAGGTTCTGGCTATTACAAATAATGCTGATATGAATATAGTTGAACAATATCCTTGTAGTATGATTGTGCATCCTTTGGGTATATGCCCAAGAGTAGTATTGCTGGATCCTGAGGTAGGTTGATTCCCAATTTTCTGAGATACCACCATACTGATTTCCAAAGTGGTTGTACAAGTTTGTATTCCCACCAGCAATGAAGGAGTGTTTTCCTTACTCCACATCTTCTCTAGCTAGCATAAGCTATTATTGGTGTTTTTTTGTCTTTGCTATTCTGACTGGTGTGAGATGGTATCTCAGAGTCATTTTGATTTGCATTTCCCTGATGGCTAAGAATGTTGAACATTTCCTTAAGTGTCTTTCGGCCGTTTGAGATTCTTCTGTTGAGAATTTTCTGTTTAGATTTGTATCCCATTTTTAATTGGATTATTTGGAATTTTAATGTCTAATTTCTTGAGTTCTTTATATATTTTGGTTCTCAGTCCTCTGTCTGATGTGTGGTTGGTGAAGACCTTTTCCTATTCAGTAGACTGCCTTTTTGTTTTATTGACTGTGTTCTTGCTTTACAGAAGCTTCTCAGTTTCAGGAGGTCCCATTTATTTATTGTTGCTTTCAGTGTCTGTGCTACTGGTGTTATATTTAGGAAGTGGTCTCCTGTGCCCATGCATTGAAGGCTATCAGGTTCAGTGTGGTTGGATTTATATTGAGGTCCTTAATCTATTTGGGCTTGAGTTTTGTGCATGGGAATAGATATGGATCTATTTGCATTCTTCTACATGCTGTCATCCAGTTATGCCAACATCATTTGTTGAAGATGTGCCTTGCCTTCTCCGGGGAGTGGATGGGGGTGTGGGGAAGGGGAAAGTGGAGGCAATGGGAGGAGGGGAGGGAACTAGGATTGGCATGTAAAATGAGAAAAGATGGTTTGTTTTGTTTTTTAAAAAATAAAATTTAAAAAATGAGGAGAAAAAATGAAAAATAAGTAGTTTTAGTTGAGACAACAGTTTATTTGTGAAACTCATGTTTATATGAGTTTTTAATTAATAATCTACTTTTTTAAAATGGTGTAGTGGATTAAAAATGAAAAACAATAAAAATCGATATTTGTGCTCCAGAGGTAATTCCTGAGGAAAACCCATAGTTCAGGATTCTTTCTCCCTTCTTTCCTTCCTTCATTCCTAAGTTCTTTCCTCTGTCTCCTTTCCTCCCATCCTCTCGTTCTCTTTCTGTAAAAATTAAGTTCTTATTAAATTTGAGTCATTTTGTTGTCTTATTAACTTTTTTAAAACTGGAGTTGATTTGGGTATAAATTCAAGTAACCATCAAGTTTTAATCCTGACTGGATTCAGACAAAAATAGTCACTGCTACACTTTTAATGAGGTCTTAAAAAATATTCTAGTTTCCATTGCAACAAAAAGCAGAGAACAAAGGAAGAAGCACTCCTAACCAGGCAGCTCATCTTTAACTCACTCAAAAATCTGGCTCATTAATGACAGTCATAGTCTTATGCAACCTAACAAAGTTTTGTTTGTTTTTTTTGGTTGGTTGGTTGGTTGGTTTTGTTTTGAGACAAGAGTCTTACAATTCAGGTTTGGCTGGCCTGGAACTCACAGGAATCCGCCTGCCTCTGCTCCTAAATAAAGTGTATGCTACCATGTCTGGCTCCATATCAAATTGAGTAGGTTCTGCTAGAGTCACCAATGTTAAAAGATAGATTCCAAATAATGGATGAATAATGTGTTATAAACATGCTGTCATCTCACTTAGTCACCAGTTCGCCTATGTCAGTGCCAACACCTGCACTTTCCACTTTCACTCCTTTTTGTATTTATCTTGTTTTTTGTTGTTTTCAATTCTTTTTTTTTATTGTATCTGACTGTTTTGGCCTGCATATATGTGTGTGTATATTGTCAATGGATGTCAGAAGAGGACATTGGATATCCTGGTCCTGTGCAGGAACACATGCTCTTTATTACTTGTCATCTCTCTATGCCCCTTTTAAGTTTAAATAGCTCAAGTAAAGATTTATCTTTCTTCCTACTATTTATTAAGATTTCACTACCTATCAAGTTTTGTAGATTGTATTTGTTTGTGTGGATTGTGTTTTAGTAATTTTAAAAAGTCCTATACTGTACGTAGAAAAATTGTGAGACTGTAGACTATTCTCCCTTACCTTGGAGTAATGTTTTTTAACACTTAATTTTTGTTTGAAAGTGTGCTTTAAATGGAGTCTGGAAATCTCACAAAATCCTTAAGTTTGAGAGCTAGAATACGTTCATTCAAATATGTCATCTGACTGGAAGAACAGAACAAAACCAAAACAAACAACTATCTGTTTTCTCATGCCCAGATGATTATTATGTTGCTATCTTTTCTTCTCTCTTTCCCTGGACTGAGAAGAAGAACACCTTTACCTGTCACCATTTAATATGTATATTACTTAGATTATTACTTTGTCAGGGAAATTCTGTTTCATGAAGATCCCTTTACTTACTCTAAGATCGTAGTGCTTAGGTTTCTGTAACTCAGCAGATCTATTCTGGTACAAGTCATGCTATCATTAAAATAAAGAAACTCAGTCTGGAGAGATAGCTTAGTGGTAGAGAAATGACTAGCATGCAAAAGGCTTTTGAATCCATATTTGATCCCTAACACTTTGTGAAAAATCCCTCAAAGGGAACAAGAAACTGAGTTAGAGCACTTCCTTCTGAAATAAAGTGGCAGCTCTAAGAATGCATCAGGTATATTTTCCAACTTGAATGTGCTGTGCCTTTGCCTCCCAGCTGACAGTGTGTGTTGCCATGTGAATTTTATCATTTAATGCAATGAATTTTAAGCCATAGGGTGATACATGTAGATTCTTTACAGTGAGCATCTTTGATCATTAATTATCAAGAAGACCTCTTACTGAATGATTAGAATGTGTGAATAATTTTCTACTTTTCAAAAATTTGTTTAGAATGTGTTTTGTGCCCAATTTATATTTTTGTAGAAATATAATATCCATTTTAAATGGGTGTGTGATAATGTTTTTATTTGGCTAGATCTTCACTAGTAGCTCTCCCTCTCTTTCTGAATTCATGTATACTTGTGCCTGTGTGTGTGGTGGGTGCATGTGTATGTGTAAATGCACTCATGAATGTGGAGGCCCAAACGCACTTGGATGTCATTTCTTAAGTACTGCCTACTTTCTTTTTGAGGCAAAGTCTCTTCTGGCACTGTAGGCTAGGCCGGCTGGCTACTGAGTTTCAGGTATCTACTTCCCAAAGCTAGGATTGCACGTGTGTTGACAAATGTAGGATCCTTGGAGGCTGTACTTGGCTTTAAATGTTTATGCAACAAGCAGCTTTTAGACTGAGCCCTTTTTCCCTCTCCACTCCCCTTTAAATATGTATTTCTATACTTTGTGGAAAACTAGAAATTAGTTTTCTTGTCAAATGTAATGATGGACTTTATGCTATGCTATGTCAAGTTTTAATGTAAGTTACAACCCAAAGGCACTTCATAACCTCAAAGGAAGACATATTTTTTGAAAGACTGTTTAATTGTGTGGTTTTCATACTTTTAGAAGTTGAGAAAAATCATGATGTCAACAGTGTGGCAAGATATCAATCAGACATCCCTTGTATTACAAATAATCCCCAATGTTTCTAATTGTACAAAAATAATATTAAAAGAGGTAAAAATGTATTCTGTCTTTTTAGAGATGCCTATCAAAGTATTTTTGAACTAAAATGTCTTATATTTGACTTTAGTAAAGCTAAAAGATAAAGCAAGAAAATGCCAGTTTTTCAAACTATTCTCTCTAATGCTGCATATTGCTGACTTTTCACACAGAAAGAACAAACCCTGTGATGATTTTAGGTGTAACAACTCATTATTGCAATGGAATGGATTTTTAACTTGATTTTTTAAGTTGTGTGTGTGATTTATACTTGGATCTGTATCTCTCTGTGTGTGTTTCCTGTGCAGAAAACAGTGAGGTCAGAAGTCAGTATTGAGTGTCTTCCTCTGTCATTGGCCTCCTCATATTTTGAGAAAGGATCTCTTACTAAACTTGGAGCAACTCAGTTTCGGTTATGACCAGTAAAATACTGAAATTATATGCTTATGTATTTCTCTATACATATATGTCCACATAATATGTACTCATAATTATGCATACAATATTCATATACATTTCCATAATTATGCTTATGTATAAATATCCCTCCATAATGGCTAAAGCAATAATGCTGGTATGAAGGTATTCCTTAGAAAAGATATAGTGAATTATTTCATAATTAAGGGTTTGCTATTTTGGGAACTAATAACAAAAGATAATCAAGATCAATCTAATTATTATTTTATTCGGGATCTGAGATTTCAGAATAATTGTATGTGTTTATGTATGTGTATGTACTACAGAAATAAACCTTGAAAGTTGAATCTCATTATTATCAACTTTAGAAACTTTATTAAATTATCCCCTTCATTGTCCTGGTAAAAGAAATAAATGAATTTTCATATATATAACATCATGCTAATAGACTGACAATTTTAACTAGCATGAACCAAATGAGTAACTTCTTATGGACTAAGGGAGATAGATTATAATGGAAACAGTTGCATTGTTGTACCTACATTCCCTGTCTTTGCATTTGTTGTTAGATTTAACCACATGTGTACCACTCCAGTTTACCTGAATTATCTTAATAAACTTTCTAATTGTGGAAGAATAAATGTAAATAGATTACAGTGATTCCATCAACTTGTGGAGATCTAAGCCTCAGCTTAGAATACTTATACTAAATGTGAACATTGTTTTGTGCATATTTGGAAATATTTTAGGCACTAAATTCTGCTAGGTACTACCCTTACTGAATATTTTCCTATCTAGGTTCACTATCTTGCTATTTGTTTTAGTAAATTGTATATAAAATAGAATGAAATCCCAAAGAACACATGAACAGATTGTAATAACTATTTCATTGAGCAGCTACTATAACTAAAAACATTTGCAGGGTATAGAAGACTGAGTACCTCCCCATAAATTCTAATTATGCCACTCTCATTCAGAAGTCAAAATGGAGAACAAAATTGTTTAGCTAGGGGTATGTAGTACTCATGGCATGTGTTTATAAATAAAAATAAGAATATAAAATTTGAAAATTTAAATATAAAATAGAATTAGAACCTATAGAACTTTTTGATAACACTAATTTCATTTGGAACTTCTTCAATAAATTTAAATTTCTATTGAGAATTTAAAACACTTACTTAATTGCTAGTTCTGAAAATATTATCATATACTATTAATTTAGTTTGTGAAATAAACTCAATAGGGTTATGAGAGCTATTCCTGAAAACAGTAACAGTTTGTTACTTATAGGTTCTTTTGTTTCATGGTCATGAGTGGACCCAAGAATTAACTTCAAATATTTAAACATAAATCAGTCTACAAAGTCATTTTTGCCATCTTGTTTATTTATCTAAGAGGAAAAGTCAATTTCTCAGTTGTAGAACAATTGTTCTCTATTTATGTACCTATTAGATGCTCCCATTAAAAGTGTTTTACTCTGTGTTTTAGTATAATCCTTTTCTCTTTCTCTGTCTCTGTGTGTGTGTGTGTGTGTGTGTGTGTGTGCAGTGTGTGTATATAATGTATATATTTATGTATGTGGGTATGTATCTTGTGTAGTGTGTTTATGTGTGTGCACATGTGAATACATGTATATTTGTAGAGTGGATGCTAGTGCATGCGTCTGCTATTCAGATTCCAAGGTTATAGGTGCACAGCCATACCTGACTTTTTACATGAGTTAGTTTCAAGCGTTTGAAACCAGGTTGCCATGCTTGTCTAGCAATTATTTTTACTCACTGAACCATCTTTCCAGCTCTGTTTTGGGACTTGTACTATCATTTTTAAAGTCTCCCTTTACCCATGTCATATTGCTTTAAATGCTGTAGTCTTATAATAGATAAATTCAAGGTCTTTTTACTTCTTAAAAATCTAGATGGTGTGCTGGGCAGTGGTGGTGCACTCCTTCATTCCCAGCATTCAGGAGGCAGAGGCAGGTGGATCTCTGTGAGTTTGAGACCAACTAGGTCTATAGTGAGAATTCCAGGACAGAAGGGCAACACAGAGAAACCCTGTCTCAAACAAGCAAACAAATAAAATCTTGATGGTGTATGTAGACACATAATTTGCACAACTCCTGAATGATCCCCCATTCCTGTAATATAAGATATAGCACTTTAGCTGAGGTTTAGTAAGTGGGAATGACTAGAGCCAAGTCATTTTGAAAGAGCTATGTTACAAAGAAGTGATAATGTCTCTTAATTAGTGCACATGATCGAATGAGACTGAATAATTTCTTTCCCTCATCTCTCAAGGGCCAGTTGTAGTTCTTAAAATCTTGCCACCTGGGGGGGCCTATGAGATAATTCAGTGGTTAAAGGACTTTGCTGCCAAGCCTGATAGGTTTGATTCTGGGGACCCACAGGGAACAAGGAGATAACAAATTCCCACACATTGTCTTCTGACCTCCATGTGTGTCTCCCAATACATAAATAAATGTAATAAATAAATATAATTGCACATAATAATGTTGCTTGCGGATTGGGGTGGTAACCAGTTGCAAAGTGCTTGCTGTGCAAAAGAGGACCTGAGTTTATGTGTTTTTCAACATTTTCTCCTGTATCATCAATAGGGGTCTGATTAAAGCAAACTTTGATAACTAATTAAGTACATTATATTCAGTTTATATTATAAGATTTTAACTAGCTAAATTTATCATATTTATTTAGGTAAAGTCTACTAAATGGTTTGGCAGTAAAGGAGCTTGTGCAAGCCTGGAACCCTGGTAAAGGTTCAAGGAGAAAACCAGCTTCACAATGTTGTCTTCTCACCTTTTGAACATGCATGTGCAATGGCTTGTTCATGCACACACATCATGCACACATTCACTAACCATGAATAAAACTATAATAGAACTTAAGTAAAGATTCATTTAAAAATTGCTCATTTGGGAGTTCTGTGGATAGCTGTAAGTTTTTGTCTCGGAACATGGACTATAATGGTGATAATGATGTTGACTTCTTCTGGCATAGAAATAAAAGAAATGAGACTAAGTCATATGAACAAGACACACAAAGTTTCTTGATTAAGACCTCATTTTGAACCAGCCAACTTAAACCAAAGGAAGCCAGGACTGACCAGGCATAACCAGACAGCTTTTATTAATTTCTTCAGTAAATTAAAAGTTTTGTAATTGTCCATTAGTCATGCATGGACAGTTTCCAAATATGCTCTTCTGTGTGCAAACATCATGACCTTGTGCTTGTTGGGCTAAGGGGTCATTAACATGATTTAGAAACTACTGATTTATAATATCTGGCATTATCATTATACATGAATGTCCTAACCCTAAGCATGAGGGAGTTTAAGTACTTGAGTTCCTAAGAAAGTTCAAAGGTATCATAGAAGGTGATCATTCCAGTGAGTGGATATGCCAAGCAGTTAATTAGCCCTCTGTTATTGACTTGAACAAATCTTTTCTTTCTTTTTTCTTTTCATTCTTTTTTTGTGCGTAATAAATCTTTTATTAAATATTTACCATGTTCATATGAAGAGATGAATAGTGTGCCACAAAGCTGAAGGCAGCAAAATGAGCAGCCATGGTGTGACAGCGAGGTGACAAGTCTACTAATCCTATTTTAGTCATCTATCACATAGCATAAGTTTCAGTTATTAGGCAAAGTTTTATGAACAGATGTGAACATGATGGAGATTTCTGTGGGGAGGATAGGGAGTGGAAGGAAGGTAGGAGAGAGGGTTGTCAGTACGTGGTGCACATGTGTTAAATAGAAACAGCTACACTTGTAATCCCATCGTTTGGAAGATAGAAGTGGGAGGATTTGTGTGAGGCCAACTAGAGCTATTCACAGGGAAAGCCTGTCTCGAGAAACAAAACAAAAGACAACTTTTTAAAATTTTTTAAATTTTATTTATTTATTTATTTATTTTTTTTTAGCAAAAATAGATGTCATGTTTCTGCAAAGTTACCCAGGAAACTGTTATAATCCATATTCAGATGTGTTTTGAAAACTAGGCAGAAACTAATAATAGTATATTGCTCTGCTGTGTGACTTCCAAAGTTAGTGATTTCCAGGTTAATGAAGAGCACGTAAAAGCAGAGGGATTTCTAAAGCTCCCCCCCTTGTGTCGTTACTTATGTAGCTCTCTTAAACCACAGAGGCTCTGGCTTGGTTTACTCTGAAGCAGCTCCTAGGATATAAACATTCTAGTTTGTGCCTAACAGGCCAAGGACCTAGAGTTTTTATGTCTCTGGTTTTCTTGTGGTGGTCCCTACTAGTTTTAATGGAGGCTGGATTACCTATACAGATAGTAACACATTTTCAAACAAGTGGAATCCCTACTTCAAAAGAGGTTTAAGTACTGACGTGTTAAGGGTTACATCAAACAAATTCTCTTCTAATTTTGACACCAAATGTCTCCTTTGTCTGTTTTCTTGACAGTCATTCTCATGTACTCCAGTACAAGGTAGTATTGTATTTTGACTGTATAGAAGATATGTCTTTCTTTTGTAAGATGAGGGAAATATGACATTAAAATTAGAAACTTGTGTTCTGTTTATACAAAAGCATACATAAGGCAATTGAGGCTCTCAGTATTGGTTTCCTTAAAGCTACCTGTACCTACCCACATGACATGGGTAGGTATAAGATTTCAGCTAAAAGAAAGTCACTTTCTAACTCTATTACATGTAAAAACAGGCATAGTAGGGGTAATACAGCGGTATCAGCTTTACACAGAAGGAATATTACGTTTTCTTAAATTTCACATGTAAACTATTTCTAGTAGATTGTGTTGATCCAATTGTATCTAATTCAGCTTGAACTCTGCCTTCATATTCCTAGAAGATCATTCAAGGAAGTTGTCTGCAATGTGTTGATGTCATATTAGAATGCTAAGTGTTAGTGTTTGAGGAAGGTTATTTGCTTCATTTTAGGACTCTGGATACTGTCCTATATTTTTCTTTTTGTTTATGTTACTTCCTGCATATTAATTACTGGCTCCTCCCTTCTAAGTCCATATGCATGCATAGAACATACTTTCCTTTATCTCATTCATGATGTACTTTTGAAAGTCATCCCATCTTCTTTCTAAACATATAATTTTATCTCACGTCTAATGTGAAAATCATGTGTCTCCACTGTCAAGAGTACACATGTTGATATTTACATTTGTTAACCACATGTATTTACTTGGTCTGACTAGATAGCTGTTCCTTTAGCAACTCTTCTTACCTGTTTTGTGCTTAAGGTAATTTTCTACCATGGTACATTTATTATGTACCATGTACATATAATGTAATACTGGAAATATATTTTTGAATCAATACTCAACCTAATCATCTGGCTCCTTATCTTAAAAAAGTATCCTTATGTCTTGATCATATCATTAGGTTTTTTTTATTATTAAAGTGGATTTTGAGCTCACTAAGACTTTAGGACAGAAAAAGAAATGACAAAGAGAGGAAAGCTTTGAAAAATGGAGGCCGTGCATTGAAAAGCTATAATCCTTAAATATGTCAGGGTTCTCAGAAGGTGTTTGAAAGACACAGGGATGTAAGTTATATATTGCATTCTCCTTTATCAATGCTCAAAAGAAAAGGGGCTTCTGTGACTGGCTGTCACCTATATACCTCAATGAAACATTGTCATTTTCTGTAATTCCCTTTTGTATTGAGGACAGTAGAATGAACATTACTAACACATGTAAATGTGTACTTCTGTAAAAAATAATATGATTTTTAATGGTCATTTATCTTGCTAAATTTTAGTTTTCTCATCTGTGAAGTATGGATTAAGATACACACCCTTTTCTGCTCAGGGTGTGATTGTGTCATGCGATATTGATAATATGTGAAAACATGATAAGTGCAAAGAGATTTAGACATATTGTATCATTGAATTATCCTTTGTCTCTCGAACATTAATCCTACCTTACTTTAGAGTACTGGTCTATCTTGATCAAAGCCTGATGTAACTAATAAATGACCCAATAAGGAAATAAAGGATTGTAGCAAGCTAGTTGTTTTATTTTTTCTTATTTCAGTCTTTTATATCTCCTCTGTTTCTTCCTCATTAAAACAGTTTTGGTATGAACCATGATGGAATTGGAAATTCTTGTGGGACGAAAGGTCATGAAGCAGCAAAACTTATGGCAGCTCATATTACTGCAAATACCAACCCCTTCTCCTGGTCTGCCTGCAGCCGAGACTATATCACCAGCTTTCTAGAGTAAGTAATCTCTGGAGAGTAATGATAAATTGCTCTAGAAGTAACTCATTGCTGGAAGCCTAATGCACAGTGCTTCAGATTTTGTATGAGTAATTTTATTGGGCCCACTTACATTTCAGGCCTCTCCCACATGCTTCAATAAATCATTGTGGCACATTTTCCAGGTCTTACACAAACAGTGAATAAACTAGAAGTGGAATGAAAATATAAGTGTGATTGATGTAATAAGTGATTAGAATTTTTCAGTAAAGGGTAAGCATTTCCCGAAAGAATTTACATTTGTATAATTTAGTAGAGAATAAGCCACACTTTAATTCAGTAATTCAGTATTTCTTGATGTGGGTGAAAGAACTGAATTCTTTAGGAGTGTCAAAGTGTCTAATAGCAACAAATAAAAGCAACAACCAAACTAAACATCAGGAGGGAACATTTTGAGGAAGGATTTAGGATCCATCTTTTCAGCACTTGGGGAAGCTTCTTCATGGCTACTAATGTAAATCCTAAGACTCTGATTCTGCACATTTATAAATATGAGTGAGCAAAAGTATAACTGTGTTTAGGAAAAGAGATTTTTTTCTCACGTCACTCATATTGGACTTTAGGACTCAGGAGACTTGAGTGTTGTTTCCTGTGTGGCCCAGGCATGTTAGTTTATCTTTTTAATCTTAAAAGGTTATGAGTTTTTAAATGAGTTTAAATCATAATGCTTAGATAATTAGATATTTTGTATATCATAATGCTCAAAGCTATAATATATAAATTAATTGATATTCATTAAAATCATAAACATTCATATTTTAAGTAACATCAAGGTTGCAATACTTTATTGCTGTACTATTACTTTAGCTGTTTGGTGCTTGCTACTTTTTCACTGGGGGGATGAGATTAAATGCAAAATGGACATTGTTTTTACAAAGCAGCTTATATTATACTTCATATTAACATAATTGTATTATAAAAGTCTTAAATTCAGATAGATTATATAGGATAAAATTATGCCTTAAAATTTTCCTTTACTATTAGTAGCCAGGTCATAGAGTCTAAAAACTTATAATTATGTAGAAAAGAAAGTTTAAATTACCCAGCACAGATTTTGATTTAATAATCATAAGATGAGTGTTGAAAATAAAATTTAAAAAATTTATTGGTACAATCATTCATTGGGAATTCATTTCAAAAAGTCGTTCTGAATAACCATATTGTGAACTAAATTTTTTATTTATTTATTTTTTAACTAAAAATGTTTAATCTTAGTAAGATGCCATTATAATATTATACTTGTCTACTGTCAGATTGGGTGAAGTGCTTTAAAAAGACAATAAAGAATTTGTTCGATATCTTTGGTAATCTTTAATAGAGAGCACTGAAAATACCATTTAAAGGTAGTTTCTGTTGAACTCATTTACATAAATTGTAAACAGTATTGAAGTTCTCCTCTTTGTGGGAACTTGACCAGACTTGAAATTTCTCTCTTGTCTTGACTTTTGTTTTCAGAGTAAAATCTTACTCTCTATCAACATAATTACAAATTGTGTAACATGCTCAGTATTTGCGTGTAATTTCAATGGCAGTCCTTCTCTTGAGTTTTAAAAGTACAATTTTTCCCCTCTGTATTCTATTTCTGTCCATTGGTTGGTTATACAGCTCATTAGCAAGTACCAGCCCTGTATACTAAACACAAGGACCACAGCCTAATTTTCCTCTGCCTTAGACATGGAATAAATTGTGTGTGTTCTTTTATGTACTAAAAGCATACAGAAGCATAGATGGATGGACTACTATTGAGCTCCTGCCAGGTCTTGTGTAGTTGGAACTGTATTATGGCTGTTAAAACACTATAAAGGGACTATGTAGACTGCTGCTAAAATACAATAAACTGATCACTGGTTTGGTGAGGGGTCTCGAGCTAGTAATCCTTGCATTATAGAAGTCCATTGAATTAATAAAAGTATGTAATCTGAATACATTATTTACTCTTCATTGCTTTACTGTATTTTGTATATATAAGCAAAATAAGTGTTGATAGGATTCTAATGGGCTTATTTATCCTGTATTTTATAAAAAGTGTTCTTTTGCTTATCCTCATGGAAATGCCTGTAGTTAAAAACACTAGGAAATGGATAAATGTTAAGTGTTTAATTTAAAAAAAAAAAAAGGCTTGGGAGGAAACTTAGATCTCCTCTAATAATAAACTAAATAAATAAATCTAATTATAATTTGTTCAAGCCACAAAAGATTTTAAACATAAGCTTCATTAAAAAGATCAGTTCACTGGATCACAAAGATAAAATACTAATTTAAAAGATTCATTTGTCCCACTTTTATGCAATTGGCTTAATTGCTTTAATAGCTATGAATGGTATGTCTGTATTTGTATTTGTATATATAATTAAATCCAGAGGCATTTTGCATTTTGATCAAGGATTGAGTTTACATCTATAATTTGTAGTTTGCTCAAAAAGGGTCATAGCACTTCATTTTAGCTTTTCTTTTTAAGAAAAAGAAACCTTTCAAGAAGTAATTTCTAAAGAACTGCCACTCAATCAACAAATGCATACCGTCCTCTACGTAGAGACTGTATAGAACAAGGATGATCGGTGACTTATCAATGAGTTTCTATGATTTATAGAGATCCATTATTCACTGTTTAACTGGAAAAAGAAAACCAAAGACATGGCCATAAAATGCCACTAAATTACAGTCTGTCATGTCATTCTGCAACACTAGGTGCTATTGATCAGTCAGGAGATGGTGTTTACCAACTCCCAATATTTTTTTTCAGATTTCTTAAACTCGGTGATTCAATAAGTGGTTCATGAATCGCCCAGAAGCCGTCCTGATTAAATAATAAAGAACCCATTTCCGTTAAAATGGACGTGTTATGCCAGCTTCTGATGTTTTCCGAAGACGGCTTTGCAGGTAGTGTCTTTCCTATCTGCCTGCGGGACTCATTTATTTATTTAGAAAATATAAAAGATGAACCTGGTATGGCTTAACTCATTGACTATGGGCTAGTTTACCAGGCAGTGAAAAGCAGATAGCTTTTCCATTCATTCCTGATCACTTAGAAGTAGTTCAGACCAATTTCATATTATTTCTAAAAGATACGGGGCCTTGTGAGTCATCTTTTACCCTATTTAAAGTTTGTCAAATTGCTTGAACTCACCAGGAGCGCACAACTGCGTGCCATTTCAAGTTATATGGCAGAATCCGTTTCACACATGGGTGGAAGCTGAATAAATGCATTGAGTGGCATTGTTACGACCGAAGGGGAAGGAACTAGGAAGAGGGTTGAGGGAAGTAATGTATGATGGACAAGATGGCCAGAGCACTCATATTTGCTATCTTGAAATTGCTTTTGAAGCTTAACTTCACTCTATTAAATGGAAAACATCTTCTTAGGTGCAGCCTCCCCTCACCCTCCCTAAAATTGTAGTGTTCAAAAACCCTTGCTCTAAACATGAGTTTCTTTGGCAAGTTGTCATTTTGTGTGGCGTGGGTATTGAGTCAACCATTAACAGCACAAGATTTGTATATTTGAAGCCTCAAGTCATACATTCTTGTTGTAGTGAGTGACAGGAAAAAGAGATTTGATTTTAGATCACTTTGTCCTTACCTGATTATGTCATTACATTGTTATGTTTAGATCAAACATGGTTAGTTTCATAAAATAATATTAAAGCTACTCATGAGAAGATAGTAGATAGAAGACATTTGACTTGATGTAAATGATATCAACCTAGTTCATACTTAATTCATACATATCAGCATACCTTTGTGAAAAAAACAGCTGGCCTTAAATTACACTTCCAATGTTAAGGAATTATAAGGTGTGTACAACTTAGGTAGATGTCCTTTCAGAATGGGCCACTGACTAGACTAAAGCTCCATCTTTATAATCTGTTTTGGTAAGAATAAATTTTAAATCTCAGTTAGTAATACGTCCTCATGTGTTCTGAAAACAAAGCCAGGAGGACATATCTTATAAAGATCTATAAATTTTAGTAGGAGACTGAAATTTGGCTCATGTTTTTGCTTTCAAGGTTGACTTTGGAATCTGTAAATAAAGGTTCACTAAATTAGAAGTGGGGTACATAAAATGACTTTTCCATTACAATGCAAAGAGTTTTCAAAATATAAATATATTTTGATTTACTATGAATTTTTCATAGTCAACACAAATATATATTTTTAAACTGATATATATTTTACCTTGTCTTGGAAGGTTAAATAAAAGTGCAGATTGTGAATTTAATAATTATCTATATTTATAACACATTAACTAGTGTTGGTGTTTTTGTTGGGAAATATGAACTGCTGGAAAAGTAATTATAGATTTAATTTTATGTGTCTAGTTTTACATTGGACAAATATATTAAAAGTTATAGCCTCTTATAGATGAAGACTAATAGTTCTGTATATTTAGTTTATTAATAAGTAAAGGTTAAGTTTTCTGAATTAAAAAATTTTTATGTGGCACTCAAGGCATAAATGATTTATCTTAATAAGTGCTGCTAATGAGAAAATTCCAGAAAATGTCTATGGATTTATCACTTCTTTTGTTATTTTGATACTATCATGGATTATACTAGACTTGGCATAGTAAGGCTTATTGCTTCTCAGTTAACTAAATTCTATATTAAATATTAAACTAGAACTTTCATAGCTTCTGTTTTGTTATAAGAATATTCTGGTTAAGACTATGTAACTTTTTTTATAAAAAGAAATTAGAAATACCAGATATATTGATATATGAACATATAAATTATGTGACCCAGTCTTAAATGGAGTATTTTAACTTGTTTTAAGCAGGAGTTCTACAATAAGCATATGTGTATGAAGAAGTGAAATTATTGAGAGGAGGACCGAGAGCTGGGCATGGTAGCACTCAGATGACTAAGATAGGACAATCAAGGCTAACTTGATCTACATAAAGAGACTTTGTCACAGACAAACAGACAGAATAAAAATAAAGAAATTATTGTTGCAAATTCTATTTTGGGGAGGAATATAGGAGATCAGCAAGAGAGAATGGGTATGAAGGATTTTAGTAGAAAAAGTGAATAAAAGCAAATTACTATGATGTAAGAAGAAACTACAATGAAAACCATTAATTTGTATGATAACTTACAAATAATATTAAAAATTATTAAAATACGTTTTAGTAGATTGCTTAGTGTAGTGTTTCTCAACCTAGGGTGGCAACCCCTTTGGGGTTGAACAACCATTTCATAGGAGTTAATATCAGATATTCTACATATCAGATATTTTCATCATAATCAATAAGAGTAGCAAAATTATAGTTATGAAGTAGGATTGAAAATAATTTTATGATTGGGGTGTCTCCATGACATGAGGAACTGTATTACAGGGTTGTATCATTAGGAAAGTTTAGAACCATTGTCTTAGTGGATCCAGTGTTTGATATACAAGCATGACTACCTAAATTTGGCTCTCAGAACCCATGCCAAAGGACAGGTACAGTGGAATATATCTGTAGGCCCAGAGTGTGTATGTGGAGGTGTTTAGCTAGCTGAATCCTGGAGTTTACTGGTCAACCAGTCTAACTAAAACAGGTCCAGGTTCCGTAAGAGACTGTCTCAAAAATGAGATGGAGATAATTGAGGAAGACATTCTGTAACTAACTTCTGGCTTCCACACAACTGCAGGGGTGAGTGCACCCTTACACACATTTTCACAAATGCATATATCACGGAGTGGGGTTAGAGAGAAAAGTTACTAGTGTAAAATCAAAAATCAGACATTACCTCATGAACATTTAAAAATCAGAAGAGCAGTTACTCATAGGAAAAAATTTACTAGAATTGACTTCTCAGAAATTCTTTGGTTAAACACACACATGAGGGACAGAAAAGGGAGGAGGGAGGGAAGGAGAGAGAGAGAGAGAGAGAGAGAGAGAGAGAGAGATCCTCTTTAGATAGAGTTAAATCTGCACCCCACAGATCTGTGTTCTTTGTCTTCTGTGTCTATATCTGTACTATTTCAGAATGGTAGTTGATAGCTTAGAAATATGAAAATATCTTAAATTACTGTTCTTCTTAAGAATATGCTCAGCTGGTTGATGGTGGCGCACGCCTTTAATCCCAGCATTCGGGAAGCAGAGGCAGGTGGATCTCTACAAGTTCAAGGTCAGTTTGTTTTACAGAGAGTGAGTTCCAGGAGAAACAAGGCAGTTACACAGAGAAACCCTGTTTCAAAACAAACAAACAAAAAACTAATAAGAATAAGAATATAATAATGCTCTATAGATTTTAAATAATTGAAAGTAGCAGGAAAGACACCTAGAAAGTGATAGACAAATTTTACTAACATTAATGCAACTAAACATTTACAATGTTAAGAATTAACGCTAGTTAAGAATTAAAAGATGAAAATGGTCCCATTCCTCAAATACATTAATCAAAGCCTTGACGCGTTGCCAGGTGTGATTGTGTACAGTGCTATCTGTACACATAGTGGGGACACATGGGATGGAGAAACAGTTTAATAAGTCGCAAGATACTTGCTGTACCTGAAGTCACTTGACTGATAAGCCTTGCTGATGTAGACATTTACAGCCATCACATTTCTTTTTTTTTAAATATATTCTTTTTTTAATTTTTATTTATTTATTTATGTATACAGTATTCTGCCTGCATATATGCTTGCAGGCCAGAAGTGGGCACCTGATCTCATTACTGATGGCAACCATGTGGTTGCTGGGAAATGAACTCAGGACCTTTGGAAGAGCAGGCAGTGCTCTTAACCACTGAGCCATTTCTCCAGCCCCGCAGCCATCACATTTCTGAAGGCCTTTGTTGATATGGTGTTCCTAAATACAGGCTCACTTTTAAAATATACATATGTTTTCTTCTGTATTTTTTTTCATGGGGTGTTTTAATCTTCTGTAAAGTGTACTGGATAAGGAGAACTGGTGTTGTCTAGCTATTTAATTAGCTATTTACTAATACAAAAGAAATAGATGCTTCCAGAGATCTGAATTAAGATATACTTTGTGGACCAACTCTCTCAAGAGTTTTGGCTGTAGGTCCCAACCATGTCTGACACTGCCGGCTCTGAAGGCCCTTTCAGTGCTTGTCTGATCAAAGTTTTTAAAAAAGAATATGAACCATCATTTAGAAGATCATTATATCTCAAAATAAGAACATTAAATGAAATAATTAGTTTTTCTTCTTCCTAAATTAAGTCAATTTTACCTTGAGGAAAAATTACTTCTTTTGTGTATCTATCTTTAAATTCCCTTCTATGAGTCACATAGTTCTCCTTCTAATGTTTTAATTAATTAATTAAATTGATAGTTTGAGTTTCTGTATTTCTGAAAGTCACTGTGTGTAATATTTGTAATGGGTTCTGTACTGTTTCCAGTTAGGGAATTATGTCCTCCACTTTTTTGTTGTGCTACTAATAAATATTTATAACCTACAAGGTCTTGTATGTAAATTCTTCAGTATATAATTTTATTTTTCTTTTGATTTACATTAGTATTTACTTATTTGTATTATATGCTCAATTCCTTTCATAAATATATGTATGGTTTATTTTAAATGAAGATGGAACTTATAATTTAAAATGAAATTTTAGAAGTTAATTTTCTAATTGTCATCCATAAATATTCTATATTATCAAAATAGTCATTTTTCTATTTTACTATAAAATATTACCCCTTTGTTATTAATTTAATATATTTTTGAAATTACTATTAGGATTTTACTTGACTAAAGTTTACACATCATGATATCAAAAATTTATCTAACAATAAATGTGCTTGCTTAGGTATATGACAGTACCTAACTTCCAACAATAAGGAAGCAAGTGTTGGGGTTAGTGCAAGCGTTGAGCAGTGCTGATTGAAATGTCCAAATCCATCTATGTCAGTGCAGTATTATTACTGCATCGTTGTTGTTAAAAATTAGCAAAGAGGAGCATAAAGCAGAGAAGGCAATCTTGTATCCTTTTGGTCTGGGCCACCTTAAGAATAGTACAGTTGAGTTTTAAAGTTGCTAATTTTCTGGTGTGTAGATATACATTTTATGTAACAAGTTGACTTTTACATTTTAAGAAATAAAATTCTTGCAGGTGAATTTAAAACTCATTGTTTTATATGATTCTTTCTTCCCTGTTTGTAAATGAAAGTTTGTGCTGTCCTAAATAATAGTTGAGGAACTTCAACTTGTGAAGTTATTTTCCTTTGGCAAAGTGGATGGAAAAGATTTGGGGAAAAAAGCAAAAGTGCTGGCACAATGGATAGGAATGTTGGAAAAAATTTTTAAGTGTTGGCATAGGAATTCTTTAAAAATTCTAACTCACATGTGAAATGAAAGTAAAAAAGCATCTGTCCTATTTTATGCACATTGAATAAATAAAAATGAACAATTATATTTAGCAGAGTCTAAAGCTCTTTAAGGTATGCTGTCTAGCTTTTGGCAACCTTTATGTTATTTGTTCCACTGAATTAAAATATTATGTTTTAGTGAAGGCATACTTTGTAAAATAGAAATTATGTAGAAAGGAGAACATTCCCTTTTCCTAGTTCTGATGACCTTAAATGAAATATGAAATCTTTGACAGACTAAACATTTCTAGTGTGTGTGAGCAAGACCTTTGGACCTTAGCCCCAGCTGCCATTCAGCCTACTAACTGGTGCAATATCTTACCAGAGCATCTTTTGTTCCGTCTAAGGCTATAAATTAAGTCTTTAAGATTACAGCTAATTATTTTTATTTAATTTTCCACAATTCATGTTTTTAATTCTACTACCAGATGTGGCTATATTTTCAATGAAAACAAATAAGAGACTTAGCATAATATGAAATTCTGTTTTGATTTCTTCAGAACTAGTTTAAACCCATATTTTTAAATGCCAACAGGACAGTTTCAGAATGTTGTCGAGTATGCTCCCATTGTGTTTTGGTGCTGGAGAAAAGGAATTTGGAGCTCTCATTCCGTAGTGTTTGTAAAGCTACTCTATTTTGCTATATGATTATTATTACAATGTGTTGTTTTCATGCATCTAATTATTAAAACAAAGATCTCAACACATGATTTCACAATTGTGACTGAAAAAGTCTACAGAGTACCTAATTTCCTTGATCCTTTATGTTGAACAGTTCAGGCCGTGGTACTTGCCTTGATAATGAGCCTCCCAAGCGTGACTTTCTTTATCCAGCTGTGGCCCCAGGTCAGGTGTACGATGCCGATGAGCAATGTCGTTTCCAGTATGGAGCAACATCCCGCCAATGCAAATACGGGGTAAGAGGTCTTTATTCTTATGTTCATTCATTTATAAGTGTTCTCTTATGACACATGTTCAAGTGGAATCATGATGAACTTAGTTTGCCTTTGGAGCATTATTAATTACATAATATCTTGATGCTGATTTTTCTGATATTGTTTATATAGTATTTATTTCTAAATATTTGAATAATACTAAATCAACATATTTCACAATTTTTTGTTAAGGAAGAAAACAGAATTTTAGTAGCTTCTCATGTATTTATTTTTTAAATCTTCAGCTCATGATGCCAATTTTACTTTGTCTTTTAAAAAATTTTAGTTTTAAGAGACTTCTCCACTGCCTTTTCCTGGCACTCTTATAACTGTGCTAAAGGGCATTTTTCATTGGCTTCTTGCCTTTACCTTAATTCATTCTAGCTAGAACTGAGTCATTTCAAGTAGCTTCACCCACTGCTCACTTTCCAACACAACAACCCAGAAGGAACAAGGTGACATTAGCCCAAATAATGAGAAAAAAGGAAATAGCTGCGGAAAAAAATTGTAAGCATTGTGATTTTATCTTCATGTTTGCCTAAAAGCAGTCACAATGCCACATTAGAAATAATTAAGAAGTTCATTTTAAATTTCACAAATATTTAGGTCTCTGATATAGGAATATGTTGAATGAAATAACAAGATTCTAAATTGTCAATCTGTGTGCCAAAAATTATTTAGGTTTTAAAACCAAATCTAAAGGCTTGGTTCTTATTGTGGTTCAGATAGTCTAAATCCCTAGAAAATGATAACAATACAAGGAATTAAGTTTTATCATAGTGTTATTAGACCACATACTCGTACTTTCCCATTTACTCCTCTTGGAGTAAATGGGAGACAATTAAAACACATCTCTTGGGTGACAAATACACTGTTATTCTTAGTAGATCTTGGCAGTACTATCAAGATTGTGTGTGATTATCTGGGTATGTAGAGCCACATGTAAAAGTTTAATTTTTCCTGTTTCTTTGAAAAGTCTTAGTTCTGGAAGGATCTAGTTTCTTTTGTTCTTCAATTGCTTTTTCCTAAAGGAAAGGCACAGTCAGTGCCTGTGTCAGTGATCAGAGGAGAGCAGGGCTGCTGCACAGCCCTTCAGTGAGCCCCATTCTCCTGTTCGCAGGGAGCCAGTCCATAAGCTTCTGTGGTAGATAATTATGAATGTTTAAAGTTTTATTTGATTCTTCTCACTTAACCTAGAAATCTCACTCCTTCCAGGTTGATAGAAACAAGACAAGTAGTCATTTCAAAACTGCATTTTCTGCTTTTTGAATCCTTTTGTATAATACTTGTGCTGACTTCTGTAGCAGAAATAAAATAAAATCAGAACATTTTGTGAGGCATTAGCATTTACAGCCATAATTTCTTATATTTTGTCAGGAACTCTTTTTGCTCTTTTTTTTTTTCAGTGAAATACTTGTTTCAATAGATACATATACCATATGGAATTCTTATGTTCTTCTGATATTCTACCATATATTTCTAATTAGGATTCTTTTTCGTTTTTTGGGGGTTTCTCTGTGTAGCTTTGGAACCTGTCCTGAAACTCGCCCTGTAGAACAGGCTGGCCTCAAACTCATGGAGCCGCCTCTGCCTCCTGAGTGCTGGGATTAAAGGCATGTGCCACCACTGGCCAACTAATTAGGATTTTTTTTTTAAACTGGACAAGTTTACTTTCTTTTTAAAGGGACATATTGTGGCTTGACACATGGCATTGGCACTTTCTTTTTTAAAAATTTACACTTCCTCCACTTCTCCCAGTCCTCTCCCCCCCTTCCGCTCCCCCACGACCCATTCTCCCTCCCCCTGCATCCTTAAGAGAAGGCACAGTACCCTGCCCTGTGGGAAGTCCAAGGCCCTCCCCCCTCCATCCCAGCCTGGAAAGGTGTACATCCAAATAGACTAGGGTCCCAAAAAAGCCAATACATACAGAAGAGCTATGTCCCAGTGCCATTATCGATGTCTTCTCAGTCTGCCCCAACTGGCAGCCACAGAGTCTGGTTTGATCACATGCTCGTTCAGTCCCGGTCCAGCTGGATTTGGTGAGCTCCCATTAGATCAGGCACACTGTCTCAGTGGGGGGACCAGCCCCTCGTGGTCCTGACTTCCTTGCTCATCTTCTCCCTCCTTCTGCTCTTCAACTGGACCTTGGGCTCCCCCCCTCCACTCTACTGGCTTTTCTGCTTATCCCACAGCAGCTTGCCCCCAAGTACCCCTTTCCATCTGCGGGGTCCTAGGGTCCCTGAACTCAGCCTGCTTCGGGGCTGAGGCTCTGGGAAAAAAGTGGTGAGTGCAAGGCTGCAGGGGTTTCTTTGTTCCACAGAGAGGGCTTCTTCTACCAAGGCCGCCCTTTTGTCTGCTGGGTCCTTGGCCAGCAAGTGGCCCTGAACCAGTACCAGCAGATCCATCAAGAGGGGGTCCTTAGATCCACCACCAAAGCCTACTTCAGGGAGGAGGGGATCTGAGAGCCACCTCCAGTGCTGAGGAGACCTAAGAGAGGGCAGAACAAGAAAAATCCCCAAGTACACAATTAGCCACAACAAAAATTGGACCAAGCTGCCGAAACTCTCCTGACCACGTTCGAAGGAAGAGACCGGCAGGCGCCAATGCAAGAATTCCTCCAACAACCTAAAAAGCAATGTGATAACACCAGGATCCAGCGAATATGCAACAGGAAGACTTGAACAACCTAACCCAGAAGAAGTAGAAGAAATTGACTTTAAACGTAACATTATGAAAGTGATAGAGACCATTAAAGAGGATGTGAAAAACTCCTTTAAAGAAATGGATGAGAAGACTAACAAAAACTTAGGAGAAATTAATAAATCCCTCAAAGATACCCTAGAAAACCAAGAAAAAGCAATCAAACAGGTAATGGAAACAGTTCAAGACCTGAAAACTGAAATGGAGGCTATGGAGAAATCACAAACTGAGGGAAGGCTGGATATGGAAAATCTGGGTAAATGAACAGGCAGAGACAAGTATAACCAACAGAATACAAGAGAGAGAAGAATCTCAGATGCTGAAGATACGATAGAGAAAATAAACTCATTGATCAAAGAAAACAACAAATCCAACAAATTCTTAACACAAAGCATCCAGGAAATCTGGGACACCATGAAAAGACCAAACCTAAGAATAATAGGGGTAGAAGAAGGAGAAGGATTATAGCTCAAAGGCCCAGAAAATATATTCAACAAAATTATAGAAGAAAACTTTCCCAACCTAAAGAAGGATATTCCTATGAAGGTACAAGAAGCATACAGAACACCAAATACGACTGTATCAAAAGAAAACATCCCTTCGCCATATAATAATCAAAACACAAAACATACAGAATAAAGAGAATATTAAGAGCTGCAAAGGAAAAAGGCCAAGTAACGTATAAAGGTAAACGAATCAGAATTACACCTGACTTCTCTATGGAAAACATGAAAGCCAGAAGGTCTTGGATAGATGTGCTGTAGACACTAAGAGACCATGGATGCAAGCCCAGACTACTGTACTCAGCAAAGCTTTCCTTCACCATCGATGGAGAAAACAATATATTCCAGAATAAAAACAAATTTAAGCAATACGTAGCCACAAACCCAGCCTTACAGAAAGTACTAGAAGGAAAACCACAACAAAAGGAAGCAAACAACACCCATAATAACACAGACATGTAACAACCCTCCACTAGCACAACTCAAAGAAGGGAAACACACAAACTCTACCACCAAAAAAAAAAAAAAAAAAAAAAAAAGACCAAAAAACCGGAGTTAAAAACCACTGGTCATTAATATCATTTAATATCAATGGTCTCAATTCACCTATAAAAAGGCACAGGTTAAGAGAATGGATAGGAAAACAGGATCCAACATTCTGCTGTTTACAGGAAGCACACCTCAACCACAAAGACTAATTAGGATTTTTGATCTCTAATAGATTTTTAAAAATCTCTCCCACCTCTTGCACTGGTATATAAACAATTGTGTTCACACAATTATCATACTCAATTTACACTGGTTTTTATCTTGTTTACCTAACATTATAGCATTTCTAAATACTACTTTGGAAATTAATTGAGCCGTTGAAGTTTGAGTCCAGTCAGGTTAGCACATTATGTTCCAGGAGGCAGATGAAGGGAAAGATGACCTGAGTGTAACATGCTAAGGTGAGCACAAAGCACACTCACGTGAGACTAGGGAACAGTAGTCTTGAAATGATTCCTATTTTGGAAGCTAGTTTCTAATGATTTCTGGGAAGATTTTGAACAATTATAGAATGAACCATAACTCCTACAGTGATAACGTTTTCCATCCCTTTCAGTTTGTGGTGATTGTGAGCTTATTAATGCCCAGCTCCATATTTTCTTAGTGAATTTTTAGTGTATGCCTTCAGTTATATGCATGTTAACCACAGCTGGGTATTTTATTTGGAGCACAGTTTTCCACAGTTGTCATTGCATATTATCTATTTCTGTTTTCAAATTATCCATAAATTCTAGCAGAATAGGAAAGAAAATATAATGGCTATAAATACAAAGAATGCAGAATAGCACAGCATAATATATAAATATATTTCATAATCTAGTAACCTATAAACATTATGCAGTTATATAACTGATATATAGTACTTTTTCTGAGATATTTCACCCTGCCTTGGTAAAATTTATTATGACTTTGTAATAGTTTATAGATGGGGAAACTATGTTTACAGTGTGTGATTTATAGACTCCTACATTAAAAATGAGAAAAGATTTGAGTCTGTCACATCAGTTGCTTCTAAAAATAGTAATTGTGTTAATGAGATAAAGATTGTAAGATGTGTTTGTTTTAGAGGACACTTGTTTACTTTTCATCAGGTAATGTCTCATTCCTGATTAGTAAACTTCTCAAAACTCTCCACCTTAGCCCTGTTTTGGGGGGAGAGAAGTAATGTCTAAAATTACTGTTTGGGGACATACATTCTCAGATGTCTGAAATCCTAAATTATGGCATCTTGAAATGATGGAATTTCTTGCCACCACCATCACCATCACCACTACCATCACCATCAACACCAACACCACCAGCAGCATTTCATGTAGCTCAGACTGACCTTAAACTTGCTATGTAGTTGGGGATGACTTTGAATTCCTCCTGAGTCTCCTACCTGCTCCTCTCCATTGCTGGGATTCTAGGCATTTAATGTCATACCCAGTTTATGTGGTGCTGGGGATCAAATTCAGGCCCTTGTGTAGGTCAAACATGTTCTCTCTCAACTAAGCTACATCCTCAGTCTTATTTTCTGTTATTAAAAAAAAAGTTAAGCGCCAGATAAATGAATGATTCAGTGAGTAAAGGCCTTTTACCACCAAATCAGAAGACCTGGGTTAATCTTGGAACCTGCATGGTGGAAGGAGAGAACTAACTCCTGTGTGTGAAATTTGAATGTATACTTCTTTAAGATAAGCTGCAGCAATGCATGGTGGAAGAGGAGAACTAACTCCTGTGTGTGAAGTTTATATGTATACTTCTTTAAGATAAGCTGCAGCATGTAAAGCCAGATCTTTACGATATTGTCTTCAAATATCTCCCAATTCTGGTTCTAGAGATGATTTTTAGGTACGCCTTAGGAAAGGCACATTGCAAATAAAGGAACAGAACCATTGTCTCCAGAAATTTTTTGACTTATTCAGAGCAACAAACTCTTATAAAGCTCTGTAGAACCTATTATGCCTCTTTTCCTCCACTTCTCACTTTTCTTTCATTTTTAATATTTTTAATTAGAAAATGATCATAGAAACTAAACTGGCAGAAAACATATTCCAGTAATAATAAGTTTAAACGTAGAAGGGAAATCATTTATAGTCCTATATGTTATATGGTGTGGAATCTTTTTGGCTGTATTCCAAAAAGCATAGATTAGCACTTTTTCAGATTTTGTTCCTCATTTTTTCATTCTGTCACATTAAATCATATGCAAACCTTGGATTTCAGATAACTCTTAAGAATTAAGTATAGGTTAATGATGCCTAGTATTAATTAGCTATTAACTATGAAGAGAAGAGTATTCATATGTAGGTAGATTTAAGCCACATAAGTTTTATAACTTTGTCTATTTTGTACAAACACTTTTATTATATGTGAATATTGTCATTGTTTTTTTTCTTTTTTTATTGATTTTTATTGAGCTCTATGTTTTTCTTCGCTCCCCTCCCCTTCAACCTTCTCCCATGTTCCCCATGCTCCCAATTTAGGAGATCTTGTTTTTACTACTTCCCATGTAGATTAGATCTATGTATGTCTCTCTTAGTGTCCTCATTGTTGTCTGGGTTCTCTGGGATTGTGATTTGTGGGCTGGTTTTCTTTGCTTTATGTTTAAAAACCACTTATTAGTGAGTACATGTGATAATTATCTTTCAGTGTCTGGGTTACCTCACTCAAAATGATGTTTTCTAGCTCCATCCATTTACCTGCAAATTTCAAGCTGTCCTTATTTTTTTCTGCTGTGTAGTACTTCATTGTGTAAATTACTACATTTTCCTCATCCATTCTTTGGTCGAGGGGCTTTTAGGTTGTTTCCAGGTTCTGGCTATGACAAACAATGCTGCTATGAACATAGTTGAGCACATGTCCTTGTTCATTTAAAATGGAGCTATTGCATAAATCCTTAGTAGTCTGTTGTAAATTCTGTTTATTTTAATGTAGAACTGAATGATGTTCTACCAATAGGCATGGTATTCTTATCCATAAATGGGAACACATTACCTAGCACATGGTTTCATAATAGTACCTAATATTTTTGAATATAATATTTTAACGAAAAATTTTAATTTGCAAATTCACCATTCACTATTACCTATAACGTCAAGTTAACCATCAGTAAATTTTATTCATTCATGGAAAACTTTTCAGCAAACAACAGCCTAATTGTTCTTGTAAACTTCAGGTAGCCAGAGCATATACAAGGTTACATAACGTTTCCTGTGCTGGGCACATGGTAGACATTCAATAAGTATCTCCATCTTTTCTGGGAATTTCTGCCATTTGTGATTCTCTTCCTGAACAACAGCTACACAAATAGGAGAAGATGAACTTTCTGCGCTTTGAACATGGGAAGTTTAGGAATCACATATTGACTCAACTTCACCTTTTACTCTACCTCAAGTGGAGTACAGGTCTTCTATTTATTCTCTATAGAAAAACTTCTCCCAGTAATTCTCAGTCACATCAGGTTATTAAATTCCATAATTATTTTGCTTAGTTGATTGCTTGTTAAATGATGCTTTCCTTGACAACCTTACCTAAACTTATGCATGTTTATACATTCACATGCATAAGCCCTAGCATTATTCCTTCTTTTTATTCTCATTAACATTTATTACTTTCTAAATAATATTTATTTTCATTTTGTTTACCTCTATATTCCCTAATAGAGTTTGTATAACGTGCAGCACAGTCCCCAGCTCATTCTAAGGGATTGTAACTGCTTTCTTGCCAGCTATGCATTTCTCCCATAGAGCAGGACTTAGGTTTAATAAGGAAGTAGCTGTTTATCCTCAGAAAAATCACACTATATCACACTTGGAAGCTCATCTTGTCTGGAAAATTACTATTATTAGCACACTGGCTCTCTCTCTGTCTCTCTGTCTCTCTGTCTCTCTCTCTCTCTAGATTTGGAGCCTGTTCTAGAACTAGTTCTTGTAGACCAGGCTGGCCTCAAACTCACAGAGATCGACCTGCCTCTGCCTCCCGAGTGCTAGGATTAAAGGCAACCACCACCATCCAGCTCTGTATTCTTAAAGATAAGTTTATTGAGTTCATTGCAAGATGGCTATGTGATGGGCAATAAGCAGATTATTACCCGCCTTATGTTAATTTTTAGAAAACAGTTGATAAATGGGTTCAAGTCTTAGTTTTTATTGAAGTGATCTCCAGTGCATGCAAATACCTTACATACCTATATCTCTAAGAAATGGGTTCAAGTCTTAGTTTTTATTGAAGTGATCTCCAGTGCATGCAAATACCTTACATACCTATATCTCTAAGAAGGAAGAAAGATGAGCTGTATGATTTAGGCTGCAAAGGACTAGTAGATTGGGATGCTGGGGAAATGCCAACAGGGATTTAATTGAGCAAATGTTTTTGTGGGTGAAAAATAACTTTCTTAAGAAATTGGAAGCTCTAGCTTGTACCTCACAGGAGATAAAACAACTACTTCAACTACCTGATACCGAGCAAATAAATCAATTCAAAAACTTGGTTCAGTGAAAACCTTAGAATGTATGACAGAAACAATTGCATTTGACTGTACTTCTATAACTCAGAAGCTATGCCATGATGAAACACACAAAAAAATAAACTCACTGGAGACAAAATGAATATGAATGATAAACAACATAAGCAAATAATCCAACATCAAGCCAACAATCGTTGTCTCAAGAGGATAAAAGATATGAAAATGTTGACAGAGAGGTAAGAGAGATGGCATTAAAAAGAGAAGATCCGAATTTATGCTGGATAGGCATAGGGAGGGGTAAGATAGAGGTATGTCAGAGGAATCAGAGTCAAAGAAAAGTACAAATTCTCAGAGCATGAATCTGAAAACAAAACAAACAACAGATACAGCAGAGAAACAGCACTAAAATAAATCTTCAAACTCTTGAAAGTAATTAAAATGACTTTCAAAACATAGCATTGACCTAAAAAGTGAACATAATATCTTCAAATATTCAGGTAAGATTAATGTCAGCTTAGAACTGTATATTCAATTAAAATATTTAAAATGAGGATAAATTATATATATGTTAGGAAGAAATAAATATATGTTCAGGAAAAGAATTCTTTGCTAAATTGATTACTAAAGGATCTATGTAAAAAAGAAATTGGATTCAGGGCACTGGCAAGCACACAGATATATCTAAATATTATTGAAAGTGGGTGTTAGAGTGACTTTTAGATTTTTGTAGACAAAATTTTCTCTTCAACCATTAGCAGAAGAAGTTAAGGTTGCCAACTTTTAATTTTTCTGAAAAGAACAGTTTGTAAATCATGCTTTAAGCCCACAGATTCTGCCCTCTGCCTTATAGTCTCTGGTTAATACCAGCTAAGTAAAAAGAATAAAACTTAAGAAATGATGATAATCTATTAAAATGAAAAAAAAAAACTGTGTCAGGGCTGGAGAGATAGCGGTGTGTGTAGGGAACTGGCTGCCTTGTGGAAGACCCAGGTTTCATCCCCAGCATTTGCACAGAGGCTCACAACTGTCTGTAACTATAGTTTCTGGGAATCTGGTGCCATTTTCTGGCCTCTCGGGCCCCAACCATGGAAGTGGTGCACAGATATAAATGTAGGAAAGAGTATAATGAAAAAATACTATATTGGTGTTTTTCTAGTTTTATCAGAGAAATTAGCAATATCAGTTTCCCTGGTCCCTGCGATTCTATGCTATAGTATTACGTCCTTATGCTTTATTATGCTGACATGTCTGGTGTGTGGTAGAGTCTCAGTAAATATTTGCAAATGGAAACGGAGTATTGCTATCATTTTTTCAATCTTCCTTCATGATTGTAGTTGACCCTATAAAATTAAAGATTTCATCTCAAATTTCCACTCTCATGCACTGTCATTTAACAGAGATGTCTTTTAGAGGAGCTGCTGATAATTTCTTTCTCCTTCCTTAAACCTCAGGACCAGTAGAGCACCAGGTTTCCCTGATTCTTCCCAGAGTGAAATTTAAGACACTAGAGGAAACTCTAGCACAGAGGCAATGATTTATTCACCTAGAAAAGTCATGAAACTGATTGCAATAAACTTGAACTTCTGTTGGGAGTGATGAACACATGCAAGAAAATGTTGCTCCTGAGCTAAGCTGGGGGAAACTCATTCCCTTCCATTTAGGAAAGGAATTTGACAATTATGATCTTTTATATAGAAATTTCTCAAGAGATAAAAAACTTTAAGCCTGTTATTAACTTCATTACAGCTTGAAGCCTTCATGGGAGTGTTTACTCAGCACTTAATGTTCATGTGCAGAGGAAATAGGCTGTCCGTATTCTAAAACTTGCTTGGTGAGAAATGAGCTTTTCTTGTGTTTTGTCTTTACCTTCCTAAATTCAGCATCAAAATTCCTTCTTACTCAAGATGAAATGCCAGTCGCGAATTCTGCTAGAAAAGCTTTCTATAATCTCTGGGACTACTTTTACAGTACAAGTGTATTTTACAGTGTAGGTCTGCAGCCCCGTGTTGCATGTAGCAATGCATGAGAAATTAATCCCTACAAAATGCCAGTCTTCAGGAAGTCACTAAGGTAACACACTCCTGCTAGATGCAGAAATCTGTCTTTCACACATCAAAGGAAGGTATATCATCAATCTTGACAACACAATTAAGAAAAGTGCCTTAATCGCTTGACAGTTTGGGTAAAGGTTTTCAAAGTTGCTTTTAGAAAATAATGTTTCTATGACACCACTAAACTGTATGTTTCGTAACGGATGCTCTGAGTGTTGTCTTCACTAGTAGAGTCCTCAGCGTCTACTCATGTAGAAGGTACGTTTTAGGCTTCTTTTTCCTTTGTCTAAAGTAAGACTTAGACCCCCCCCCACACACACACACAAAAGAGAAAACATTAAGAATCTTGTCCAGAGATAATCAATGATTTTTTTTCACATTTTAAATATATTGTTCTATTAAATGTGTCTCTGTGACCTCATTGTTGTTTGAATTTGAACAGGCTTTTACACTAGGTCAGTATTTTAACCTTTAAATAGTGGCAGTCCTGCTGTTTCTAAAATAGTAAACTAAAAGAATGCACTGAAAATACATTATAAGAAGAATAAGGAAGTATTTTTTATTGAATTCAATTTTAAAAGGAGCATTTTTGGTTGATACTGTAATTCCCAAAAGGCTCTTCTAATTGTTTTTTTTTAAGTTCACTAGTCTCTAAATAGAGTAAAAAATAGAGCATATTTAATTTTTAATTAAGTTTTATTTTGTACGTAAAAGTGTTTCACCTGCATGTATGTCCGTACATTATGTGCATATGGGCTACCTATGAAGGTCAGAGGGCATTGGATTCCCCAGAACTAGAGTTACAGATGGTTCTGAGCTGCCAAGTGCATGTTGGGAACTGACCTCAAGTCTTCTGCAAGAGCAGCTTATGCTGTTAAACAGCCGAGCCATCTCTCCAGCCCCCGATTTCAAGTATTTTAAAATTAGAACAGCCCTAATAGGAATCCAAAGAGAACCCCCAGCAATGTGCTGTAGGATCATGTGGGCATTTCTATTTGTAGAACAATAGTTTCCATATTTTACTGCTTTCCTTCTCAATTATATCTGTGTCACATGAGTTCTTGCGTCTAGAGAGTTAAAATTTCACCTGAGATGTAAAAGTGAAAGGTTTAAGTATCTGTATTTTATCTCTGTATTTTTCTTACATATTGTTACAAATATATTTAGATTCATAATTCTAGTTTAAACTAGTGGTGATGATGGTAATTGATGATATGTAAAAAACTAGAAAATTTTGAGTGTTTTCTTCTAAATGTTAATTTTTATATAATTATAACACAGACATAATATTTAGATATAACCAGAAGATAATCAAATAACTTAACCTAGTATTTTTTATTTTTGGTATTGGAAAAGTCTTATAATTATGTTCCAAGTCAGAAAATAATAAGGAAGGAGGTGAAAATATCATAAATAGGCATATCTTATGAAAGTTTACTATTTTTGTGCTAAACTATTTGATAACTGAAAATTACTTTTCCAGATAATTCTTAGACATACAAAATTTAGAAATTACTCCAAAATGTACCTAATATTTCTTTAAATCTATGTTAAATTCCTATCTACTTAACAGTGTTTGTTTCTGTCTTTCCCCTCCCCAGTATATTTCCAATTTTTAAAAATTATTTTTATTTGAATGCTGCCTAAGGAATCATTAACCTGATGATGCTCTTTTAGCAACTGTTAAGTTTGTGCTATTATATATTCTCAAGCATTAAAAAAACAAATTTCTTCTCTGTATTTTTTCACTATTCTTCCATGTTAATGAAATATCTGTACACTGTTATGAAAAGATCCCCATCAGTATTAAATAATAAGACATACTTTATTTACTCAAACCAAAAACAAACTCAGACCAAAGTTTAAATGATCCTACTAAATGAATAACCTGCCCTGTGAAATACCTTCACTCTAAATCCTCTTCAGTAGTGGCTTCAACAGCAGCAAGTGGTGCTGAATGACTGTGGGCATGCTCTATGCAAGAGATGCACATGCTTTAACCTCTATTCTGATCAACTTGCTTTTGCCTTCTTTCCTAGGAAGTGTGTAGAGAGCTCTGGTGCCTCAGCAAAAGCAACCGCTGTGTCACCAACAGTATTCCAGCTGCCGAGGGGACACTATGTCAGACTGGGAATATTGAAAAGGGGGTAAGCACAAGTGATTTGTTAGCTGTTTGACACATAAACTGGTCAGTTTTTGGTGCTGATGTTCATACACTGGAAATCTGTATTAATTTAAGATGCACTTTGAAATAATAGGTTTTTAACCAAGTGGTATTTGTCCTATCTACAAATGTACCTTACTTATGAAATTAGAAGGACCTAACTTCTTCATGTCAGTTTCATATAAAAGAATAATAATAAAATCAAATGAAGCAATTTATTGAACATGAAAATAATAATCTTAGTTTTCATTAGTCTAATTTTAAAAAAATCTTCTCTAGGGATTGTTCATACACAGTTGGGACATGGCTGAGATGTTAGAGCATTTCCCAATATGTATGAAGGTCTGGGCTCAATCTTCAGCACCACAGGAAAAAAGAATCGTTCAAACAGATATTTAAACAGTTAGTTATATTCTGCTACTAAATTTCTCTGTAATTGTTATATACGTAAATTCTAGAATTCTATGGACTGAATTTATAACTAATACTTGTCATCTCCTCTCTGTTTTGCCTCCTTCCATGTGAGCTGGGCTACTCTCAACAGAGATCACACTGAATTTCAGCTTGCAGTGGGATATTTAAATAAAAAGAATGAAAGTTTTTGGGCAGCTGTCACAGTTTATTAATTCTTGCTGACGGCTTCATTCAGGACCCATGACCTAGTGCCATGTTGATGGCTTTTCCATGCTGGGTTTGGAAATGTTGGTAAATTATGCTAAATATAAGAATTGGTAAGGCTATTTTAAAAGGATTAAGAATTTTTTTCAAAATTTATAGGTAGCCAATAAAAATACAGAACCTTCATACACTACAAAAATTCTTTCTTTCTCCTTTTTTCACTGAAGTAATAGAAAATATTAGGAACCACATTCTTGAAACAACAGTCTAGGTTTATTTTGGACCTGCCAGTCCTTGTCAAGGACAAGTAGCAATTTACATCCATCTGCAAAGAAACGTACAAGTGAAGGAAGGAAGCCACAATGGCGATCTGTTACTTTATTACTGTTCACTGGTGGACTGTTCTTTTCCCTGTCTGGCCTGAGACACAGTTTCTCTTCTCCTAGAGTAGCACTGTCAATAGACCTGATGGGTTTTTATTTTACTTTATTTTTTTAAGCAGAGAAATATTTTTCTATAAATATTCAAGAGCTAGAGATGTAACTCGGTGATAGATAGTAACTTGTCTAGCATTCACAAGGCTTTGGGTTTGACCCCCAATACCACAAAGATGGACAGGGAGTAAACATCTACAAGCATTGTAGAAGTTATATAATCACTCCAAATATTAAAAATTGTACTACAAGTAGTAGCTACTTGAAAATACATGGCTCAACATTAATCACTTATGTGACAAGAACGTTTGTGGTGGTTTGAACAAGTATGACCCCCATAGACTCATTTGTTTGAATGCTTGGCCCATAGAGAGTGCCACTATTAGGAGGTGTGGCCTTGTTGGAGGAAGTTTATCACTGTGGAGGCAGGCTTTGAGGTCTTACATACTCAAGTTGTACTCATTGTGGTACACAGTCTTATTCTGCCACCTGTGATCAAGATGTAAAACTCTCACCTCCTTCTTCAGTACCACGTCTGCCTGCATGGCACCATTTCCTGCCATGATGCTATTGGACTAAACCTCTGAACTGTAAGCAACCCAATTAAATTTTTTTCCTATTAAGAGTTGCTGTCATTATCTCTTCACAGCAATAGAAACCCAAACTAAGACAGAAATTGGTACCAGGGACTGGGGATTGCTGTGGTAGGCCTGACCAAGGTTTTTTTTGGAGGACTGTGAACTTTGGAATTTTGGATCAGAAAAACAGCTGAGCACTTTAAATAGGGAGTAATGGACCAACCTAGTAAGGAATATAGAAGACAGTGATACTGAGGGTGATTTGAACTGTGTGGGTCTGGCTCAAGAAGTTTCAAAGAAGAATTTTAGTATGTAGCCTAGAGACTGTTCTTGTGATATATTGGCAAAGAATGTGGCTGCTTGTTGCCTTTGTCTGAAAAGTTTGCCTAAGGCTAAAGTGAAGAGTTTTGGATTAATTCCATTGGCAGAGAAAGTCTCAAAACAGCCTAGTATTGACTCTGTTGCGTGGTGATTAGCATTCGGTCTTTTGAAGATCTATAATGAAAAGAAGCATGCTGAACAAGAAAAAATACAAAATGTACAATTTGAGGAGAAATTGGGCACCAGGAAGTGGAATGGTTTTGAGTCCTCTGTTCAAGGAGATAAACAGATTATGAAATGGAATAAAGTGATAACCTCAGGGCAAGATGCTATCCAGCTAAATTTTTAACTTGTGAAAAGGAATTAAAGGAAAATTCAGAGCCCTGTATTGTGGTGCACACCTTTAATCCCAGCACTCAGAAGGCAGAGGCAGACAGATCTCTGAGTTTGAGGCCAGGCTGGTCTACAGAGCAAGTTCCAGGGCATCCAAACTTAGGCAGTGAAAGACAGAAAATGGGTGAATATGTAATTGAATAACGGAGCCCATGTTTCATTCCTACCAAGCACCAGATCTTGGGAGCCTCAGCCACATGGTTCTGGCTTTAGAGTCAAGGATACAAGAAAGGGGACATGGAATCTCCCTCCATGACTAAGAAGATCCACTGAGACCAGACATATGGTAGGGGTGTCCCTGCATGGAGGCCTAGAGAGGCCATTGTGTGAAGCTGTGAAGGTGAAGCCTGGATTGCCTTGGTCACCCCAAAATTTTGGATTTTGCCAGAATCATGGTTTACCTGCTGAGGAAAGTGGCTAACAGGGAGTGGAACCAGCCCAAGAGAAAGAAGTATGTTACAGTCAACAAAGCTGAAAGGAGTTGGAGATTTGAAATGTGACTTGACATTAAATATGGAGATGCAGAGTTTGGAGTTTGCCCAACTGGTTTCAGTCTTGCTTTGGTTCAGTAATTCTTTGCTATGCTTCCTGTCCTCCATTTTGGAACAGTAGTGAACATACTTTGCCATTATATGTTGGAAACATGTGATCTTTTTTATTTTTATTTTATAGGGGATTAGTTAAGAGATTGTGTGAATCTTAGAAAAGTCTTTGAAATTTGAACTTCTAAACTTTGTTGAGACTACAATAGATTATGGAGACTTTAAAGTTGGACTAAATGCATTTTGCATTATGTTATGATAACAAGCCTATATGGACCAGGGAGTGAACTGTGGTGGTTTGAATAAGTATGACCCCCCCCATAGATTCTTGTGTTTGAAGCTTGGTCCATAGGGAATGGCACTATTAGGAAGCACAACCTTGTTGGGATATGTATGGCCTTGTTGGAGGAAGTGTATCACTGTAGAGGTGGTTTGAAGTCTTATATGCTCAAGCTGTGCCCAGTGTGGTACACAGTCTCTCTCTGCTGCCTGCAGCTAAAGATATAGAACTCTCAGCTTCTTCATCAGCACATTGTTTGTCCTCATGCTGACATGATGGCACATGGCAGTAATTCTCATTATTTGTGAGGCATGGGAACTATGGGCTCTAAGCTAGCTTGGACAATATAGTAAGGCTCTATTCAATTTAAAATTTAAAATTGAGGATATGCTGAGGATATCCCAGTGAGATAACACTTTACTGTTGGTGTGTATGTAGTCCTAGTTCAATAGGCCATCATGTACACATGTGCGTGTGCAAACACTTTGAATTTTTAAAATGTTTTAGACCTGCATTTTAAAGCAAAACACAAAGCAAAGATGATGGAGCTCAATACTTTTTTCTCATTGACTAGATTTACTACTATTCTCTAAGAATTTTTGTTTTTAGGGGTAATATGTATTTATTGTTGCTAAGTGCAGACTTTACACTTAGAGCTTTGTCTACTTGGAAATTAAACAAGAACCCAGAACTCAGAATTTTGACTTGAAAAAACCAGCAATCATGCAGAGTCCTATTGGCAAAATTAAAGTGAAAATTTCAATTGACCTGATCAACATTGTGGTTCTTCTAACCTACGCATATAAAAATAGAAGACATTCCCAATAATACTGATGATGGCAATGATAATGTTTTTAAAAGTACTTATATCATGCCAGGAATGTGTTGCCATTTTCCTGTTGACAAAACTTCAATAAAGCAGGTAATGTTTTAACTTCATTTCACAGATGAAAAAGACTGAATAACACAGCACTACACAGTAATTTATACCATAGCTGAGGGTTCAGCACTGGCCTTTCTGGTTCATAGTTGAAATCCTCCTATTTAATTTATCTTCTGATAAGGGATTGTGTATTGAAAAAAAGCAGTATTGCATTGTGGTAGATGTGAAGCAGACAAACATGAAGTAGGCATCATATTTTACTGTAGTAAGTGGAATTATCATTTGTCGACATGTAACAGTCATTTGTTTGATAAGAAATCACAGTAAGAAGTCAAAGTGGGCTAGTAATATATACTTTTATGAAAATTAATAAAATAATGTAATCCTTTATAGAAGAGCAAACAAATTTCTGCAAACTTGACAGTGATAGTGGAATGAGATAGGAGTGGACTTTTTCACAGGCTTTCTCAGTATCATTGCTTAGTATTGCTATGTGCCAGCCTTAAACATCATAACCAGCAGCAGTGGGCACCATACAGCATACAAATGAAACCATACACTCAAATGAACACCCACAAAATATAATCTTAATGTTGAATTTCAAAACTACTCTCATCAAAAAGAATAATAAGTAACCTATACCCCACCTAGCTAGCCATGCCAGTGGACAAAAACCAAAGTTGCTCATAGTTGTCTGAATAAATTTTTTTAAAGGGAGGAGTTAGAAATATCACTTGAGTGATAGCATAGACATAGCCAGAGGATTGGATCCATGATGATCTCGTCAAACTCTGGCTGCAAATGTTGTGGGACCCTTGCCCAGAGGCACAGTTCCACAAATGTTCCACAACTGTTCCATGCACATTTAGCAGATGGAGTAAGAAATATGGCCAAAAAATTAAAAACTGATCTTTGCGTGATTCCTGGGGGGTCTGACATTGCTATTACAGCCATTGGATGTTTGCCTGAATAAGCCATTCACGGACTGAATAAGAACCATATGTCCTGAATGGATGTGCTCAGGGACAGTAGCATTAACTAAAGGAGGAAATTTGATGAGCCCAGACGGTGTGCTGGTGCTGTGTGTCCATGGGTCAATCTCGTGCAAATCAATCAATATAAATTTCAGCCAAAGTACTTCACTTGGGTGTAGCATCAGCAATAGTCGTTGGGTAGGAATCAGAGACACTGTATTTGATGAAATAGTAAATAAGGGTTTAGATTGTAGGAGCTTCAGTAGTAGTGTTGGCATTGTTACTGAACAGGATATTGAGGGTAATCAAAACCCAATCCTTATAATCCCTGTTCGTAACCACAAAGAAAGTTTCAAATAGTTGGTTTATTGCCAGAAGATTCATTTAATGATTCTATAAGATTCAATTAGAGATATAGGCCAGCGTTTGGGTTTACATATAAGTGACATTGATCCCTAATATCTTTGCATGGGAAAATAGAGTTGGATTAGGAAAGGATTATTATATGCCTTTTAAAGCACTAGATATATTGCAGGGCATTTGCAACCTTATTCTTAATTCACCTAGGGTAGAAAGTAATATATTTTGACTGGACACCAGATAAACAGAGTGAGGAAAGAATAGTTCTTCCATATGCTCTAGAAATGTAAATAGTATGGTTGACAAGCTCTGATTGGGAATTTGGACTGAAATGAAGCCTGATCAGTCACATACCTACTCAGTGGGAAGAATGGACTTTTAATAGTGTGGTACTCCAGACCTGTGCTCTTCTGATTTCTTTTTTTAGATTAAGATGAATTTTATTGATAGAATAAAATTATAGCATATTAATGATAGCATATTAATGATTCTTTTTTAAAATTTTTATTGCTTTATAAATAATACCATTCAAATTTTCCACTTCTTCCCCTCCTCTCATTTCCCTCCTACTCCCCCACTCCCCCTCCCCCCTCCCTATTCCCCTCCAGTCCTAAGAGAGGGCAGGGTACCCTGCCCTGTGGGAAGTCCAAGGCCCTCCCCCCTCCATCCAGGCCTAGGAAGGTGTGCATCCAAATAGACTAGGATCCCAAAAAGCCAGTACATGCAGTAGAGACAAATCCCAGTGCCATTATCATTGGCTTCTCAGTCAGCCCCCATTGTCAGCCACATTCAGAGAGTCCAGTTTGATCACATGCTTGTTCAGTCCCGGTCCAACTGGCTTTGGTGAGCTCCCATTAGATCAGGTACACTGTCTTCTTTAGAGCTCTCTCATTCCATATGCTATTTTCAGCCAGTTCTGGTTATAACAAGATATTCTATAATTATACCGTAAAATGGTTCTAGGTAAAAAGAAAAAAGTTGCCAAGTATTGTGGCTCACATTTATAATTCCAGCACTTGGAAGGCTGAGGCAGGAAGATTGCCATGAATTATGGACCAGGCTGAGCTACAGAGTTAATTCTAGTCTTGCCTGGCTATAGAGTAAGACTGTCTCAAAAAGTCCCCCAAAGACAAAAACTCATTTACAAACACTATGTAACTACACAATGCAGTAATCCAGTAGCAACTGATTTAGTTTAGTAAGACTGTTTCTAAAGAAAATGTTTAAAAGAATCACTGTTTTCTACATAATGTTTTCAGCATATTTATTTAATTATAAAAAAATGTGAAAAATAAGAAACAATATGAAATTTATTTTGGAAGTATGAGGTTTCATTTATCTCGCTTTTATGATTTTTGTTAACTACACTTAAATTAGCAGAAAGAAGACCAAATATCCAACTTACTTAGATAATTGGGTCTATAGTAACAAGACTACTAACTAGAACCATCCAAGATTACTAGTTTGGTTATAACCTTTGAGAGTAAAGGTTAGGAGCTGGATTACATCTATATATCTAGCTTTCATACTCTAAAGTAAAGTAACAGTCCATCTTTCTGAAAATAGAGCATTTGCTTGACAACTCCATGGTAGGAAAGAATAGAAACACAAAATACAGCACTCAAAATTTTCACCTGTATATGCTTATTGGCTCTATAGACTTCAAGTTTCTTTGTTTTGTGTAGTCTAATTAGTCTATGCATGATTTACATACACCGAAATATTTAAACATTTTGATTAATTCAAATATCACTTGATCCATGTGAACTCTCAAATGAGTGTCTTAAAGCCTCATTATTCAGTTAAATAACTTTCTAAAAATTATATACTACATCAAGATATTTACTAACAATAGAGAGAAGTAGCAAGAACTACATAAAGTTAAGTACAAAGGAGGGAGTAATAAAACAAGATGCAAAAGAATACACCTGCTGAGAATAAAAATCAAACCAGTTGCTTAGTGGATTTTAATTTCTTTTAACGTTTTCTGCATTGTACTAATTCATACAGTTTTCTTATTCTAATCTATATTGGAGTCAAGAAGTAAAATTGGTTCCCATTGTTAAAGAAACAAAAAGAATCAAGTGACTTGTTTTGGATCCTAAAATATTTCTAGAATGGAAACTGATAGTAGTAATCTAAAGCTTCTTCCACATGCTAAAATCAGTAACTTTTAAGCCAGTTAGCTGAGTTAACTAGTTATCAAATTGGAGACCAGTCTTATTAAAAATGAGGTACGTGGTATTTATACTATTACTATGATTATTTTACCCAATAATCCTTGTTATTTAACTTTTTGTAATCATTGTTTTTATTACATTGAATAATTATAGAAATATAATTTATACAGTAAATGTCTTCTTGAAACTGTTTATGGAATACTATGGTTCTATAGGTGTTAAATAACGATGAGAAAGCCAGGTGTGGAGAATCAGATGGTCAAAGTAAGCCTTGGTGATACGGCATGTCAAGGCTGTTCAGTTTCACATGAAAGCCTGTTTCTAAAGCGCCCAAGGCTCTCCCAAAACTTATGAAAATTGAACAGCATTTTATAAAATACATAATACATTAATCTTTTACGTTAAGAGATTTATTTATGTAAAATTTGGGGATGGGGACCAAGAGAGGATAATGAAATATATGTACTGAAAGAAGAAAGATAAACTATTTGTGGTGAGGAAGAGGAGTTGAGAGATCTGGGATCAGATAAGAACAGAGTATAAATATATATGTGTGTACACATATAGAATATACCTGCATTTACATACATATATGAAAATATTGCAATGAAAACACAACTTTTCTGTGCTAATCAAGAAATCATTTTAAAGTTTGTCTATGTATACGCTGGGTTTTGAACCCAAATCTTCAAGTGCTAACTATCTTTTTACCACTCTGGTATCAGTCTAAGTAGGCCAAAAATAAAGCTCAAAGGAAAACAAGGGTATTTATTGACTCTTTCACTGCCCTTAGTAAGCATATATAGTAAGTATATACTTTGGAATTTATATCTTTTAGTATTTTTATGGATCTCACTATTTTTTAATCCTAAGAAAAAATAAAAAAGTAAAACATTTCCCTTAAAATCATATGTATTCTCAAGGAATTCTGAAATGACAAGCAAACAAATGTGAGTTTGTCTACCTTAATCTTTTCTAGCTCCTTTCTGACATGTAGTGACTAAAATAGGATTCAAAATTTTGCAATTTAACTATAATAATTCATCTAATAGTTTTTTTTCCATGTATACTAGATACCAAATAGTGGTGGAAGCAGTCCTCATTTCAACAGGGTCCCTGTGATCATAGGGATGCATTTTATCTCTTCTGTCTAATATGCTGCTACATGTTGCTATGCTAGCCTTAAAATGGGGCTAGTCTGAGGAACAGAAATTAACAGTAGCCATGTGATGTTTTCAAGGCTTGCATTCTAAGCAGAGGGGATTGAACTAAGAGGAAATTAACAAGATAACTAAAGTAGTTCTAACTGGTAAGGTTGTTGAAATGGAAGGCATAAGTAAGTACTGTTCCATAATGAAAAGGATAGCTCTAGGGAAAGAAAGGATGGTGAGGTGCCTCTTCAGAATAAGAGCATCCTGGAAAAACCTGTCTGCTGAAATGATACTTAGTCTAAGACTAAATGGTCAGGAGACATCTATGTAGACAACTGTAAACTGGGTGTGATAGCACAACCTGGAATCCTAGCATTTAGAAGATTAAAGCTCTGGGATCGTTAGTTTCAAAGTCAGCCTGGGCCACGTGGCAAAACCTATCTTGATTGGCAATTTAGTTAAAAAGGACTAGGGATGTGGCTTAGTGTAGGCAGCTAGCATGTATGCAGCTCTCTGTTTGATTTGTGGGGTCAATTGCTAGGAGAAGGCTACCTAAAGGATGAGCAAATGTGCTAGTGAGGGAGCAAGTGTAGAAAGAGAGGTGGGTGAGGGAAGAACTAACAAACCATGTGGCTACTGATCTCATTGCCAAGGCGAGGGGGCTCTATCAGCAAGTCTGGGCTTTAGGGACATGGGAGCCACTGAGGCTTTTAAGCAAAATAGTAACAGCATGAAATCAAAATAGTGTGATGCTGTGTCTTTAAAAGCTACACCTGAATTCTCTGCGGGAATGATGGAGGCAGAATCACCAAGTGAGGAGCTACTCCATCAGGAGGCTGTTGTCCAAGGTGGGAGCCATATAGAAGGTGAAATTGAGAGAAATGCCCCTGTACCTCAGGAGTAAAAACCAACAACTTGGTGATATAATTAGGAAAATGAAATGATTAATTTTTAAGTGTCTCACATCACATTATAAGGTTGAATTTCTTAATGGAATGATCCTGTTAACAATTAACTCTAATAACTGTTGCCTATTGTTATCCATATAAACATTTTACTTTCATAGATTAGTTTGATTTGTTAATGTTTAATGATTTAGAAAAATGCACCAACAAAAACCTATAAATGCTCGACTTAAAAGAACACATTTATTTTGCTAGAGTTATGAACTGATTATGTGATATCTGCTTTCTGATAAATTATTCCTGGCTTTCTCCTTAGGGGCAGCAGGTATGGTTTATTGCACAGAGTAAAACTGAGCAGAATTCCAGTGCACATGTTCGTACAGGGGCCTTACACATGGCTAGTCAATGTATATAAGTTTTTTTTGTGCCCAGTCCCTAGTGTCTTGGCATTACTTTTATTATGTCTGTGCTGCTCCTAGATGAAATACCACAAAGCATTCTTTTACTATTGTAGCCTCAACCAGTTTTTCTTTTTCTTTAAAGAACTTGCAATTACCATCATAAAAACTCCTTACTAGAGAACTTTCCATAGTGCATTATCATTCCACAAGTCTAATAATAGTAGAATATAAAGATTTTTTAAAAGAAATTACTACAATATCTAAAAATGATTTTGAGGTCTATAGCTAATTCCATAATGAGAAACACTAAAAGTCTGGACGAAGAGAAACAAAGAGAAACTGCCAAAGTCAGGGATTTTAGAACTGGTACACATTGGAGACTATAAATGTGACCAGCTGAAGATACTTTGCAAATCATATGCACCTTTACATTGTCTAAACACAGTTAAAAACCTGTTCTCTTCTTAAGAATGCTAATGCTTAAAATTGGTCATTACCTGACTTTTATGAAAGTTTATGGACTTCTATCTTGTATCTGCCTAAAAGCTAATTCTGTGTGTTTTGTGTCCTCTTACAGTGGTGCTATCAGGGAGAATGTGTTCCTTTTGGCACTTGGCCCCAGAGCATAGATGGGGGCTGGGGTTCCTGGTCGCTGTGGGGCGAGTGCAGCAGGACCTGCGGAGGAGGCGTCTCTTCATCCCTAAGACACTGTGACAGTCCAGCGTAAGTAGCTAAAGTAAGCCAGAGCCAACAAAAAGACACAGTTGGAAATGATTCAAAGCTGTGGTTTCACATGTTATCTGTAAAAATGTTTCTCTAGCAAGCCAAGTGCTTGTCTTCAGAAGAAGCAAGAAGTCCAGGAAAGTGGAGGAGCTTTGTTAGACAGACTTTCTTTTTCTTCCTTTCCCCTTATTGTGTAAGTAAAATTTAAGAAAGGAAAAAAGAGAGAAAGAAAGAAAGAAAGAGAAAGAAAGAAACCAAACCTTTCAAATAGAAAAGCATTGTCTTTCTAGATAAGCTAGTAATGATCAGATTTCCTTCTCTGAAGACTGCTGACTTATGGATGAATCCATGTCTGGTTTCTGCTACATTACCGTTATTTCCAGAAAAAGAAGGGCTTTTCACATGTCACATAAAATTATTGCTGCCACATTACTATTTTTTTTAAAGATTTATTTATTTATTATGTATACAACATTCCTTCCATGTATGCTTGCATGCCAGAAGAGGGCACCAGATCTCATTATAGATGGCTGTGAGCCACCATGTGGTTGCTGGGAATTGAACTCAGGACCTCTGAAGGAGCAGTCAGTGCTCTTAACCTCTGAGCCATCTCTCCAGCCCCCACATTACTATTAAAAGGACCAATGAGAGTGCTTCAGGGGTTGAGATGCCTCGATCCGCATCACAGATCACAATGAAGACAACTCTGCCCATGTGTTAAAGTGGTTTCCATCCACATGCTTCTGTCATCTCTCAGTACTGTTGCAAGCAGGTTAGCCTGTCCCTATCCCACCATTCTCCAGCCAGAGTCCCCCCCGGGGAAAGGCCAGACCATCAGTATGCTTTGCCGGTTCTATTTCCTCTCCATCCTACCAATGTACAGGTGGACTTGTACTTTAGTTTACTTTTTCTGTTCTGCCTAAGACTTACCTGCTTCTTCACTGCTGCCTGCTACCTACCCATAGTGTCTAGAACTGAAGCTGAGGACCTTTTCTGATAAGCAGTCTTTGGTGAAGAATGAACTTTTAACATCTCTATTCACTCCACCCACTAATCTGGATAAATGATGGTCTAGTTTAATTCTTTATTTGTTCTCATTTTAACCCAGGACTCTTAGCTTTTTTCAAATACCTCATTTCTATTTTTTTTAATCTAAGAATATTTTCTTTAAAGTAGTTCTAAATTTCAACTTCCCACTTTCTAGCAGTTGTTGCCTTCCTACCAAACAGAGATTCCTGTTATAATTTATTAACTACCCATAGCTGTCATCATCCCCCCCAACTTTGTTTGGCCTCACAATCCCTTTCTCCCAGCTTGAATCAAGTTGATCAATCCACTGGTCTTCAAAACATATTCCAAATCCATTGATACCAGTAGACTTGATTCCTTTTTAAGCAAGTGCAAGGATAATTAGCCTAAATTCAACACAGCCTGCTATAAACTAGTATCCCACAAGGCTCGTGGTTTACCAGTAAGGTTTCGGGGTGTTTGTCTCCCTTGGCAGCTCCATGGCTTCTCTGTGACTCCGCCTACTCTCGCTCTACATCTCTGTTCAGATTTCTCACCTAGCTTTGCTCTGTTAAGCCATTGGCCAAAATCAGCTTCTTTATTAACCAATGGCAATAAAACATATTCACAACATACAGAACGGAATCCCACATCAGTTTTTCACTCAATGATAGCATGTCTGAGTGATGGCATATGTTTTTCCTGAATTTTAAATACTTTAAATATTAATTTACAAAAGCAAATATTTGATATTGTATTTTTCACTAATTTAGTATTAATATAATACAAAGCCATCTTTTGCCATCTTTTTTAATTTGGTATTTTTAACTTTATGTTGAAATTAAGTGAAAATGCATTTTTGTATTATTTACTCTGAACTGGATCCATTCCCAGGAAGTCATTAATTGTTATCTCTTTGTTTCCCACCTGAAAGAAAAGATTATAGTCTGTGTTGAATGTAATTTAAATGACTTTTCATTATAGATGAGGTTTTCAAAATCATTGTATTGAGTAGAGTACTGTACTATGATAATTAAATATACTAATTTAATTATATTTTCCTGAGAATATAATCATAACTCCTAAATCTTACAAATTATTTATATATGCTGCCATAACTTTATGCTGAATAACCATACTCATTGTTAATAATTATCATTATTTTAATAATAGATAAAACACCACATTTTATATCTTCTTAATATAACTTTTGATGAGTTCATCAAGCAATATATGTAGTCTTTGTTTGACAGATGCATTATAATCACATGTTAAAAAATTTTGTTTTCCAGACCTTCAGGAGGTGGAAAATATTGCCTTGGGGAGAGAAAACGGTATCGCTCTTGCAACACAGATGTAAGTAAACCCAAAATTTGCTATGAGTAATTTGTTTACTCTTTTCTCATACAGGGAAAGCTTTCAATTTTAGGCTCTTTAATCAGAAATCCATCTGTGTAAGGGTCACATGAATTTCCTAAAAAGCTAGCCTCAGCACTGCCAATTCCATCAGTGAGACCATGAGGTAGTTCTAGAAGCGGGGGCAGGTGTCTTCTCTCCGATGGGGAGACCCACACACGCCCTGAAAAACCTGGTTTCAACTCCTAACCTCACTGTCACTATGTGTCTTGAGTCCACAAGTGGCAGTCTTACCATACTCTTCATCTTGTTTTCTGTTCCTCACCGCGAGAAGCCTGAGACTCACACATCATCCCTCATATTTTGGTGTCCAGTCCCTTAAGACTCAACATTACAATCCATAGCCTCTTCTGTCCCAAATCCTGTCCCTGCCACTGGCAACTACAAAAATATTTATGTGCCCTCAGGAATTCATAAGCCATTATCAGCAGAATTTCACTGTCTGACTTTTCTGAGTTTCCCTTATCTTTACTGTGCTAGCTGCATCTCTGTTGCCGTGATGAAATACCCAGACAAAGGAACCCAGGGGAGAAAGTGCGCATTTTAGTTTACAGCTCCAGAACCAGTACAGCCCATCTTGGTAAGGAAAGCATGGCAGCAGAGCATGAGACCTGTCCATCATGTTTGCACCAGCAAGGTAGAAACAGAAAGAAAACTGAAAGTAGGACCATGTTAGAAAACTTCAAAGCTAGCCCCCAGTGACATACTTCCTCTAGCAACACTACCTCTTAAAGGTCTCATAAAACCTTCTCAGATAACACCGCTAGCTAGAGACCAAGTATTCAAACACAAGTCTTTGGGAGACATTTCATGTTAAAACAGCATTTACCTTCATGGTTTGATGGAAGCCATCACTCCTTCAAATCTGCTGTTTCCTCTGTAGTTTGCAAAATGGGAGTTTCTTGATTTTCTCCTTGGTCGTGGTGGACTGCCTCTGGTAGTAGATTGACTATCTTTCATTTGGTTATTCTCTTCAGAACATTATTTCTCCCTCCTGTGTATAAAACACACTATTTTATTTTGTAACATTGGAATATTAACAAACTAAGCTTCATTCACATTTTCCAGTCTACTCCTGCCTTAATTCCTTATAAATTCATAAATGTGAAGAATATTGTTCCCACATATTCTCTTCTGGACGTTTCCATAAGCATACAAGCATCTTTCTATCTAAAAACAAACAAAAAGCCCTTGCCAGGTATTTCAAACCACTTCTTTGCCACCCTTTGGAGGAAAGAAATTCCTCCAAAGACTTATCTGTATATACTGAATTGAGTTCACATCTTCTATTTTTTTTCCTGAATTTGTTCTTTTATGATTTTATCTCCATCATAATGTTGACATGCTCTTACCAAGTCACAGATGCCTTCAATATTTGCTAAACTCAATGGTTAGTTGTAGTCTTCATCTTCCTACTCATTTGAACATTTTGATTATTCTTTTTCATTATTGCTTCTCCATATTCTCCTAATGTTAGACTACCCAGGACTTTGCCCTTGACTGTTTCTCCATTCTACTGATACTCATTTTATTTCTGATCTCATCCAGCTTCAGTGATTTTGATGCTATATCATTCAACTCCAAAATTTATACCTTTCAGCCCAGCTGTCATCTTACTACTTGTGTCGACCTTTAATAAACACGCAGTATGTAGTATATGCGAATGTTATCTACAAAACTATTCAACACTGTTCTCTGTAAGTGTTCTTTACCTCAGATATCAGTTCCACCAGTATAAGTCAAAATTCTAGAGATTTGTTTGTTTGTTTGTTTGTTTTTCCCCAGTCTTTTCTGTCTCACCATCTGTATCCATCTAATCCCTTAGGAAATCCTGTTATATTTTGCCTTAAAAATATATCTCTGATTTGACAGCTCTTCACTACTTCTGCTACTTCTACTCTGGTCTGAGTTACTAGTATCTATAGTTATCAATTTAATAGGCTTTTATTTTTTTTTGAGGTGCTTGTTGCTAAGCTCAAGACCTTACACATGCTTAGGCAAGTGCTCTACCACTGAACTTCACCATCAAATCCTTTAATAGCTTCATGTGTTGATTTACTAACAACAAACTTTTACTCTCCAGTTCCCAATATTGGAGGCAGAGTAAGTCAGGTTATCCTTACTATTTAACCCCCAACCCTTCACTTTTTCTTATATATGAAATTATTACAAAAGCTAGCAAGATCTATATAATCTGACTTCCATCGCTTCTGAGAACTGATCTATTAGCAGCTTCTTCATCATTTACTCTGCTCCAACTACATGGATCTCCTGAAAACACACCACTAGTGCTCTTTCCTTAGGACTTTTGTTTTTACCACTCCCTTTGCCTTGTGCATTTAATGCTGTCTATCCCTTCATCTTTACTCAGCCATTTCCTTCTCAATAAGGCCTAACCTGGATACTGTACTTAAAATTGTTAGCTTCTCTCCTCCTCTATTTCTTTCCACTTTTAATACGCCTGTTTATCATATTTTTTCTGCTAAGCAGATCTCAGAGTAATTGCGTGTATCTTCAATTATAAGACTTTTCAAATTACTACCACTATTCATTCCCTTAAATTGAATGCCTGATGTATATTTTCAAGAAATCACTTAAATGCAGGAAGTCACAACAGAGAATAATAACAATATGTTGACATGAGTCATATTTTATCAATGTATGTAGAGTTGGCTCATGGCTAATTAGGAATTTAAGGTTCATTTCCATAGAAAGTTAGAGAGAACTAAAAGGCAAAGAGAGTTGGCCAGAGAAAAGCTAGTAATGATAAGGACATCCTAGGTAAATGGAGAATGAAGTACAAGGCCAGTTTGCTAATGGCCTGCTGTATGTTCTGAGGCATTTAGAAATTATTGAAAGAGTCATAGATTTTGGCTTCAGATGTGAACAGATTGAAGAAAGACAAGAGTAATACATAACAGTGAATAACTCAAGAGGAATTGTAACCAAAGACTGCATTTTGTTTACAGGTCACCCAGACCTGAATAACCACACAGAAACTATATTAATTACAATACTGTTTGGCCTATTAGCTCAGGCTTCTTAAGTAACTCTTAGATCTTAAATTAACCAATTTCTATTAATCTGTGTATCACCACGAATCTGTGATCTACCAGTAAGGTTCCGGCGTCTTTCTCCTTCAGCAGCTATATGGCGTCTCCCTGACTGCGCCTTCTTTCTTCCTCTATCTCTGCTTGGATTTACTTCATTGCCATATTCTACCCTGCCATAGATCAGAGCAGCTTCTTTATTAATAATGGTATAAAACATATTCACAGCATATAGAAGGGAATCCCACATCAAGGAATTTAATGGCTGAAGTGCTGAGACAGAGGCTCTCTATAAGTAATGAAAGTGGAGTCTAAAGAGGGATGTTTGGGAGAAAATTAGGAACTGACTTTTAAAAAGCCATAAAAGTAAAATCAAAACCGAAATGAAAACAAAATAAGACAATAGGAAAAGTAGAGTGAGTTGGGTAGAAGTTGAGATCAGAAAGAAATACATTTGAATTTATGATATAACAAGTGAGTGCGTTCAGAGATGACAATTCCAGAAGGTGGTAACGGGAATACATGCCCAAACTGGAGTGGAGACAAAGCAGTGGGAAGAACTTCACAGCTTGTAAAACTGATGGCTCTTCCACATGAATGTTGAAAACACTCAGGATGATACCAGAAGTTGGTGTATAGGATGAGACTGTCTTAATTCTCATATACCTCAATCCCTCCTCCAAGAGAGAAAATGACCCTCATTTATTAAGCCCTAAGCTGATTTAGATTAATGACACCAATGTCAGAAGAATAGAGGTTTTATACAAGGACAGAAGTGAAGACCTATTGTTGTATCATACTATTAGGTAGGAGTGTGAAACTCAAACCCATTTCCTAGTTCACAACTATTTCCAGTATTATGCAATTGAAGGTGTGAACATACAATAATGTAGGCATTTATACAATATGAGTAATGTATGCTAGGAAGCAGAACATGAAAAAAAAAATGACAGACACTGTTGCCTGTACTCATGACTGTATTAGAAGCTGAAATTAGAAGCTGGAATGATGGCATTTCTATTACTATTTTTTCCTTTTATTTCAACTTTTAATGAATTAGGTCTATAGTCCTGACTCTTCCATATTAACTCATTTTAATTCTTTAAATAAGAAAGTCATACTTACTTCAGTATTTCATTGTTTAGAATTTTTTATATTTAAGCAAAATGAATTGTCTTTGAATTAAATGTGTCCAACTCAGGTTTTAAAGAGCTGTCATTTTTACCATGCAGTTTTATGAAAAGAGATTTTCAGAATTATATATCATATTAGATAAAACAAAAACTCCTAAATGTTACAAATCTACCAAAAGGTTACCTGAAAGACTCTATTTTATAGGATGGAATTTAGTAAGAAATCATGAAGGATGAATTGATTGTAGTAAGATTAACTAAGATAAGCAATAATTCATTGTATTCTATTAGCAATAGCAAGTGGAAAACCTAGAGAACTGGCTGGCCCATATGTATTTAATAAATTCTGTTTGAATTGTTTTTAGGATACACAATCTGTTCAGTATAGCTTGTCAATTTTCTATATATATAGAAGCCTTTCTGGGTTTGGGTTACCTCACTCAGGATAGCGTTGCTCATTTCCTTCTTGTTTACCAAAGTTTCTAAATGCACAATGGTTAAATGTTAATATTTCATATACTGCCCAGGTTTCTGTTGTGTCTGAACTACTCTGAATTAAAAGAGATGAAAGAATTCACTTTTACCAGGTCAGCCTCATTTCATACTGTGTGCTCATATACCTCAATCCTATGTGTGTCATATTTTATGACCCTCTAAATGAGATCTGAGTGAGATGTTTCCAATTAGTTAGAATTAAATAGATAGTTAACAACCAGAAAACATTTTATAAGCATTTTTTACCTGGTCATTTGTGAGCCAAAAGATTTCTTGAGACTTAAGTATGAATAATACAAATTATAAATTCAAATGATCCTGGAAAAAATTTTAAATCAAAACCTAGAATTAATGTCAAGCAGTCAAAGAGCAGGAGAACAGGGATTCTTTTGTTTTGGTTTTGGAGATGGTCTCACTCCGTAGCCCAGGCTGGCCTGAAACTCAACTATGTATCCTTAATTTGCTTTGAATTGTTGGCTATTCTCTTGCGTTAGCATCCCAAATGCTATGATTCAAAATGTGAGTCACCACATCGAGCTTCAAAGTCATTGTGTATGTATGTATTTATTTGGAGATTAAATCCAGGGCCCACTGTGTGCTAGGTAAGTGCTGTACTACTGAACTATGAGCTATAGCCCCAGCCTAAAAAGTGTTTCATTCTCATGACTAGGCATGCTCTGTGCTTTCTAACTTTTTCCTGAGTATATAAATATTTTAATGGAAAGTGGAAAACCTAGGGGACTGGCTGACCTCATGTGCATTTAATAGATTCTGCTTGAATTATTTCTAGGGCATACAATCTATTCAATATAGCTTGTCAATTTCCTAGATAATGTAGAGGTCTTGCTCATTCCCTTCTCATGACTGGCTGGTTGGTACTTTGCATTTCTGGTTATTTCTCATTTTACATTAAAAAATAGTTGGTTTTTTGTTGTGTGTGTGTGAGTCTGTTTGTATGTATGTCTGTGTGTGTGTAGGGTGGGAAGCTCCATTGGTAAAGTACTTGCTATGTGAACATGAAGATCTGAATTTGAATCCCCAGAACCCATGTAAAAAGCTAGTTAGTCTATAACCACAGAATTTGGAGTTGGGTGCATGGAGTTTGGAGGGTTCTGGAGCTCAACGGCCACTCAGCCCAGTTGAATGAATGAGCTCCAGGTTCAGTTAGAGACTCCATCTCAGATAATAAATTGAAAAACAATCAGGGAATATATCAGCATCAACTTCTAGCCTCCATATGCTTGCAAACACATGTGTACATGCACCTGAACACCATGTGTATACACATATATGAACACATAATTCTCCACACACATGTACATATGCACATAAAACAATAGTATTAATAATGCTATTGATTATTGTTGTTTATATATTTTTGATTAGTTATTCTAGCACTACATTAAAATCATGATTGAAAAACTTAATGTTAGAAAAATCAGAGAATTAAAATCTGAGTGTGCTCCATACTGCCCCATATTACCCTTCATAGTTTATTTTCCAGCAGTTATTGAAATGTAAAGGGTCACTGTTATTAATTGCTACAAGAGTTGAGTAGTGTTAATATAAAGAAACTCTGATTGCATTCATAGTTACTATCCTACTAAGGGAATAATATAAACCTTATACCAGACATCCAGAGCCTCTTGGTCTTAGGAATTATTTTCTGAACTATATACTCAATACTGCCATATCCAAGTTCCACTGAACATTGCAAATACTTCAACTGGCAGAACACATTTAATTAAAAATGACCTAACAAAGCAAAGAAATAACCCCAGATGTGTAAGTTACAATGCAGTACATAAGAAACACAAAAAACAAGACAGCATAACTCTTCCAAAAATTATTAACCATATAGCAATGGCATCTGATGAGAGTGAGTTAGAGGAAATCTCATAGAACTCAAAATAGTGATTCTAAGTATGTTTAAAGGCATAAGCAAATGGCAGGATATAATAAGGAAGGTGATGGATAATATGAAAGATAAAATAAAAAGCAAAGCTTAATACTGATGAAAACATAATCTGAAATACTGAAATTAAAAATAATTATAGTAAGTCAGAGTTTAAAAGTCTGTGGGAAGTCTCAGATACAGAATAGAACAAGGAGAGAACGGTATGTCTGGAATATCTGAGCATGAAGACAAGGGTGAGGAACTGTAACAAACCTGCAGGGACAAAGATAAAATAATAAAAAGGGGTCATTGGGAACTGTGAAATGGATACAACCCACTGAAAAGATCACTTTTATGAGTTAAAGACACAGAAAAGGGCAAAGGATCTCTAACTCGACAGTAAAAGCTTAAAGAAATCCTTCAGATTGGATAGAAAAACAAATCCATCCACGAGGCCACAGGAATTAATAAACCATGCTGGGATAGTACTAAATCAGAGAAGGGTGGAAACACTACAAAATCAACAGAATAGCAGCAATCAATGCACAGTGTTAATAGCTGAATATCAATAATCTTAATTCCTCAATCAGAAGACACAATAGTAGATTGGTTCAAAAAGAAGGAGCTATCTATGTGTTGCTTCCAAGAAACACACACACACACACACACACACACACACACACACACACACACACACCCCAAGCAAATGGACGTAGGACTTTGAGAATCCATCTCAACTCAGTTAGAAAACAAGTAACAACAAATGCTGGTGAGATGTGGGAATATGTGAATGTTTATCTATAGTTAGATGGAATGTAACCTCTGATGTGTGGAGGCTTCTTAGAATTACTATATGATCCATCTATACCATTCTTAGGCATTTCCCCAAAGGGCTCCATAGCCTTCTGTCATGAAACTTGAATATCCATGTTTACTGCTGCTCTATTCACAATAGCTAGGGCACAGAATCAGTTTAGATGTCCTTTAACTGATGCTCGGAAAATGAAAATACAATACACATATACAATAGAATTTTATCCAGCTGTAAATAAAACTGAAATTATGAAACTTGCAAGAAAATGGATGGAACCGGAATATATCATACTAAGTGCAGTGACCCAGGCTCAGAAAGTTTATGTTCTTTCTTGTATGTAGATCCTATACTTAGATATTTACATGTGTCTATTTATCTTGGAGTTCCTGTACAGAGCTCAGGAAACTAGAAAGGGGCTGTGAGAGGAAGGTGAGTAGTCTTAAGGAGTGAAGATATAGTAGACACATATGATAAAAAGAAGGTGGACATACAGGGAGTTAAAGCTTTAAGTATGGATGAGGATGGATGTGTAGGAAGTGGAAGAGATGCGCAGTGTGTTGCCCCAAACTAAGCATATAAGAAAAACCGTTAAGGAAACCTATTTCTTGGGAAAAGGAGAAAGAAAAATCAGAAGAAAGAGGAAACACTATAAAACTGGGATAGTATCGGTGAATTTAATATGCACTACAGGGTCTTCCTACTTACTAAAGGTGGCTCACAATTTCTGGTATAAGAGTCTTAGTGAAATAACCCTAGTACAGAGTCAAATGCCATAATTTCTAAGATTTATAGCATCTGGAGACATGACAAAAGGAGCTACATCCACACTGGAACACCTCACTGCTTAGAAGCTTGTGTTACCTATGTACAACCCTATGGTGGTAAATTAGATTGAAAAATACAAGATATAAATCTTTTGCTTAAGTTACAGGGAATTAAGGCCTAGAACCAACATAGATACTAATTAATAGCAAATACAAACAGGATATCTACAGTTTCTCCTTAATGTCATATAATATTCGTAAAGATGGAATAGGGGACTTATAAAGACAAGACTCAATACAAACATAAAAATATATCACGAATGGGTATCCAGTTATAAAATTGACCTGTCATCTTTAAAAATATTTTTAGAATTATTTTATGTGTATGAGTGTTTGGTCTGCATGCATGTGTGTACCACATGCATGTCTGGTTCCCTAGGAAAAATATGTTAAGTTTAGGCAAATGTTTAGGGAAAAAAAGTTTAGGAAATGCTTATCTATCCAAATAGTTGAAAGTACCATATAGTTTATAAAATGTATTAATACCTATAAATCTGGAATGTGGCGTTAAAGATTTTGTTATTTTTTTTATTTTGAAATACTTACAAATCCTGGAGGCTGAGGCCTGTGGCATTGCTCTTGGGTCCATAGGGCCCTACTTGTTGGTTTGGGGAGAGGATGCTAGATTAGTTTTAAGATTTTTTTTATACATGCTTTACTATTATTATCCTTAATAGCCTAAAAAACACACTACATATTAAACTCTCCATTTTTTAAAAAAATTAATCAAAAATAGGTTTCAGAAATTTCTTCCAGGAATTACTTTCCTTTGATTACTCTTTCATCTCTCTCCAGACCAGCCAATGCAATTCCTGCTTAGTTCATATTTACTTTTCACACATTCACAGCTTTCACTGGTGAGAACTGAAACCAGAACACATAGGAACAGAGACTGGGAAAGAGTCTTATCCAGATGCTCAACAATTCTGTCTCAGGGCATTTGCACTTGCCGCCCTCTCAGTTCTTCAAACAACTTATCTCTCACCTCAACACCAACTTCTTTACTCTGCTTAGTCATTCTTCTCATGTCAAACTACAATAAATTTTATGAAAGCAGGCATTTAAGGTTTTATTGTTTCTCCTCTAATCCCTAAGCCTAGATTACACCTGACACATATTATACAATTTATAAATACTTGTTAAGTGAACTTAGGCCAGTTCTTTGTAACTTGTTTTAAGAAAACTACTGGCTAATTAGTATGTACATAGAAGAAAGTTATCTAGGCCTGGGTATCATTCAATCTAAGAAGATTGGTTAGTATAGATTTAGAAGAAAGAATAAAAATCACTTGGTTGTTGGAAGGCAAGTTTTTGTGGAAATAAAGGAAATTGCTCATAGTTGTAGCTCTCTGAAAAGTATTTGTCTGTCCTTCTGTTCATGTTTCTACAAATTGGATGTCTGCTTTGGGGATAATTGTAGAAGAAACTAAGAATCTGTTCAAATGGTATTACATCACTTCTCATCCCGATCTTGACAGATATGATTCTGTACTGGCTAAACAACTAATCAAATCTGACCTGTCTCCTTTTTTTTTTGTTTTGTAAATACTTCTATTGAAGCACTGATATGACCAATTTCTTATATAAGCCTATGCTGTTACATCTGGAGTGACTCAAGGAGGTATTCTCATTCAAATAAAGGGGGGTATATTCATATCCTGAAATTTTTTATGAATCACCTTTTCTGTACTCCCAGTTCTTTCCTTATGAAATAATTATGATTACTTCATGAGAGTGCTGTTAAGGATGAAGCAGCTTACATACCTAAAGACCTCTGAAGTCTGTCACAGTGTACTTAGAATTAGTTAAGTGGCATTTACAACAATGCTTTGATTTTTATTGTAGTTGACCATAGGAGAGGCACTCAGAAGAAAAGAATAGGTAAGAAACTTCATGTAATGCCATCCAAGTGCTTCAGTAAACAGCAGTCCCCTTTTATTGACTATTTGCTTTTCTTCATTTTTAAAGGGGTCCTTAGAAAATACTAGAAAGCAGCATTTTTAATTTTGTATTCGGTGACTGGCTTAATATGTTAACTCAGCTTTCTACTGGTGTTTGTATAAGAGCTGTTGTTTCTCCTGGTGTTTCTGTATGGTTCTTGTCTTTGGTTTAGGATGGCCTTTTCCACTATTCAGAACACATAATCTCTTTCTGCCTTCCTGCATAGCTTTACTTGGCTTCTCTGTCTAATCCCCCCAAAACAGTCTTAATAATCTCCCCAGGTCCTTTTTCTTTCTTAACCATCTTAACTGCAATACTTTGGGACACACTCAAAGTTTTCTTTCAAATTTAGTATTTCCATAACTTATTACATAGCTTATTGGTCTTCCACACATGCAGCACCTAAAGACAAGCTGTAAGATATTGTTGTTTGCTATTTGTATTTCCTGAAATACTTATATACTTTTCCCACCTCAATCTTGTCTTTTCAACTAGATTAAAAACTGTGCTTGGACAAATTTTTAAGTGTTTGATACTCTTTTTGGTGAAAACTTGTATCTACAGTTCAAATTATATTTATTTTTGAAATTGGTATTTGCTTTAAAAACAGATTTGGTACTTGGTAAAACCACTGACAGACAACTTTAGCTCTCATGAAAGAGTCTTTGAAAATAACTTAGAAAGAGACCAGGGAAATGACCCAGTGGTTAAGAGCATGTGCTGTTCTTGCAGAGGACCAGACTACACGTCCAGAACCCATTTTGAGTGACTCTAGCTCCAGGGGATCTGGCACCCTCTTCTGGCATCCATGTTTACCTATACTCATGTGCATATTCTCTTGCAACCTTAAACACATATGCATAATTAAAAATAAAAATTAGTCTTTAAAAAAGGGAAAATAGGTTGGAGAAAACAGTCTTTATTATGTTCAACCATGTTTATCAGACATAAATAGCCAATGACAGTTATGAATAGGCCTCCCCAAATCGTTAACATTTAAAACATTTTGAGGGTATTTTTGCAGATTTTGTTTGCTTGTAATTTGATTATATGGTTCTTAAACCATGTACCTTGTAATGACAATGTCTTGTAGCAATATCAAATGTCAGTATTTGAAAGATCCAAATATTAGCAAACAGTGGTAAGAAGGACTGGCCAGCATAGCAAGATGCACTAGCTAAATGTAGGCAAAGGAGTAATTACACAAAAAGAACCCTTAGGTTTGGAACTGGTGGTGTAGTATTTCACTACACTGAGTATATTTTAAGATTTGAGGCTCCTAACATAATGTACAGCTGTTGTCACTATTTTAAAATCTGAGGCTTTGGACTTAATATGCTAAAAATTTTAAGCCATATCCTATAGTAAGTAATGATAGAAATGTAAATGTTTGCACAGCATGGTCTATTATTTCCACACATCTCATAGAAACTATTTACTATTACTTACTGACCCTGGAGACTGTACAAAGCAAGGGTAGATGTCTAAGGGAGTTGCTAAGAAAGTCCTCAAGTTTGTCTCTGAGGATGCCTTTAAGTTACTTGTCATTTATTCTGAGCCGAGTACTCCCAGGACTGGGGATGTAATTCAGCGAGCATCTACAGACCCCGGGCTGGATTTCCAGCATCACCTCCTCCCATTTTGTTCTTTAATGATATATTCTGTTCTACGTTTCAGAGGAAAGTTTTCTTAGTGTTTCAAAATTTATAGCTTTAAAAAATTTTAAAAAATTTAGTTGCTACAATGCTACAGAAATCTAAAAGATGAATCAAATTGTCCTATTGCTCAAACACTCAGTGAGATATTATACTTTCTGTCTTTGTGTACTTAAGAGTTGAGTAAGAGATGACTGTGATATTTGTAATTTTGACCTAGTTAGATTGGCAGAGTTTTCTCTCTAAAATTTTCAGGTAAAAGAAACATCCCAAACTTTTATAACCAGTTATTGTTTCCTTACCATTTCCTTTCCCCTTAAAAACATGTGCCCATTTGGTACCAATTCATCATTTCATTTTCTGTGATGTTAAAAGGTGAAATTTACATTTTAATAAATCCAAACCTCTTGAATTTGAAGGTGCTTGGAGTTGAATCCTAAAATTTTTCCCAGTTCAACTTCTGGTTTTCATCAGGAAGCGTCCGTACTGATCATGGTACAAATGGCGATTTACAAGCTAGATGCTGTCTCAGTGCTTGGCATCCCGGTGCCTTCACGTAAATCTAGAGTGAGTCATGACACCTGGGCTTCAGGCGCTGTTACTAAGGGGCTTTGTGTTCTAGGTTCTTGTCTGGTTTCCGCATGTCTCTGTAAGGAGGTATGATGGCTGCAACACATGTAAACTTCTGTGGCAACTTTCTAGCATTCAGTTTAAGTCACTGCAGTTATTTCTTCTCACTTAAAGGTACAGCTCAGACACCTCAGTGTGAGTCTGTATTGTAAAATGGTTAAAAAAAAAAAAAGTCAAATGACACCCAGAGGAGATAGGGCGGCAGTCAGTAAATACGAATTTTAGGGACACTGTCCCTTGGTTTTTGGCATTTTACAACAATGGTACCATTTATGATTTTATTTTATTTTAGCCATGCCCTTTGGGTTCCCGAGATTTTCGAGAAAAACAGTGTGCAGACTTTGACAGTATGCCTTTCCGGGGAAAGCATTATAACTGGAAACCCTATACTGGAGGTAACGTATGACCCGGCAGAGCACTCGTGCTCGAGAGCTTTGCAATATTCACGTGCAGACCTTCATGGACGTGGTAGCTAGAATCAGTGTTTGCAGGTCAAAGCAAGAAAATGCGTATGTTATTTTACAAGTCTCATATTTTAGCTTCCCTGTGATAGTTTATATGCTACAGTTTACAAATTATTAAAAATTATATTTTAAAAATTAATTTTCTTTAACAAGTTTTTAAAAATCCTAGAAAGTATGTAGTCATGTAAAACTCATAAAATATGAGCTCTGCTTGAGACTTTCCTGGGGTAAATTATAATCATTGAATATTTGCAATTATCCCCTTAAAACAAAATATGCCGACATAAATCAACTCAATGAACTCCAAAGAAAAAAAGAAACCTATTTATTTTTTTCTGAGTCAAAGGTTAGTGATCTTTCTAAAGATCTATTGTTTGATTTGCTTTCAGTTTTACTTTTTAGAAGTTATTGTGTATACACACATGAACACAGACTTACCCAGGACTCTTGTGTGGAAGTCAGAGAATAAGTTCCAGAGGTCAGTTTAATCCTTTCACCTTGTCAGGTCCAGGGACTGAACTCAAGTCCAAAGGCTTGGTGGTCAATATCTGTACCCATTGAGCTAACTTGATGGCCATATTTTAAATTTTGTTCTGGGTAAGGTTTTTGTTGTTTTGTTTTATTTTTGAGAAAAGTTTTTGCTGTGTAGCTCAGGCTTGCTTTAAATTTACTCTCCTATTGACTGAGCTTCCTGGGTACCAACACACCTGACTATATTAAATGTTTTTCCTTGTCTGAAAGCATTTTTGCTACTTAGTTTGGATATGTATCAAAGACTAATATTTGCCATTAAGCAACTGAGTATTTTTTCAAAATGTAAACTATATTTTGTTGTGTGGAAAATTTTAATGTACCGTGAAAAGTACTGTGTTATATAATCTTGCTTTAAAATTATACAAGAACAGAGTACTTTAAAAACTTTTTTGAGCCTGAGACCTATGTACTGACTACCAATATTTTACCATTATCATTTTATTATACACATGTATGCTCATCTCTCTAGCCACTTATTAATCATGCTGGTTTTGATGCATTGTAAATTAACCTATAGCCATTTTCTTCTGAATGCTTTGGCATATGTACCATTGGCCATCATTCAGTTGTTTGCTCACTTTTTCTTTGGCCATAAGAATATGGATAATGAGATGCACGTATCTTACCTGTGTTCTCTCTGAATTTTGCCAACTGCATATACCCATGAAGCCTGAGTGAGATACAGAAAGTCACCATTACTTCCAAAATTACCCTAGTCCTTACTGGTTCAGATCTATAACTGTTTTTCATAGACTAACAGTCTTAAACAACAGACATTGACTACTCCCGGTTTTGGAAGCTGGAAACCAAAGATCAGGATGTACGCAGGGGTGAATTCTAGAGAGCGACCTTTGCTGGGTTGCAGACTACCATCTTCTGTTTGTATCTGCCATAACACAAGAGGGAGAAGCTCCTGGACACTAATTCATTTCATAAAGGCCTAATTCTCATGGCTCAATTGCTTTCCAAAGGCTCCCTTTTCAAATAACATCATGTTGGGCTTTGGCTTTGAACATAGACATTTGTAGAGGACATAAAGCTTAGTTCCAAAACAGTCTTCATAGTTCTTTACATCCGTAGTCAACTCTCTAAAAGGTAAACATTGCTCATTTTTCTTGCATTGTTTAATTATGCCTGCCCAAGAACTTCATATAGTTGGTCTTGCCCATTACTGTTTCCTTCTAGCCAGTGCTTTTATATTGATCCATGTTGTGATATGCAGTAGTTTGATCTTTTTATTGCTGAGTGGTATTCTTCTGTAGTAGTCACTTTGTTTTGCTTTCTGCTGTATATGTTTGCCTGGCTTGGTTTTAGTTTTCATTTGTCATGTGTGAGCAAGCTGGTGTGAATGGTTCTATTCAAGTCTTTTATGAGCATATGTTTCCCTTTCTCTTGATTGAATGAACAGGGGTGAAATACTATGCAATAGCACAGGCGAGACCTGGCTTTTTAAAGAAATTGCCTGATGTTTTAAAAACATGATTGTACCGTCAGGCAGTGGTGGTGCACACTTTTAATCCCAGCACTCGGGAGACAGAGTCAGGCAGATTTCTGTGAGTTCAAGGCCAGCCTGGTCTACAAGAGCTAGTTCCATGACAGGCTCCAAAGCAACACAGAAAAACCCTGTCTCAAAAAAACAAAACAAAACAAACAAACAAACAAAAAATGATTGTACCATAATGCACTCCCACCAACAGTATCTGAGAGTTCTATCTACTCCAACATCCTAACCAGTATTTTCCTGGAAGTTAGTTTGCATTTTCAGGTGGTTGTGTTGAGCATTCTTTCATGTACTTGGCTGTTCGTGTGTCGTGTCGTTGTTGTTTATATATGTTTTACTCAAAATTGTTTTCCTTTTAAAATCAATTTTAATTTAATTTATTTATTTTGATTGATATCTAATTATACTTATGTGGTACAGTATAGTTGGTCATTTGGGGAATTTGACGATCATATCAGGATGACAGGAAGCACACACACTATTATTATTTATGTGTTAGGGGCCTTCAAATTCTTCTCTAATTATTTTGAGGCATATAACAAGTTGTCATAGACATAGTTGTCTTACAGAGACTGGGAGAACTAATTTCTCCTATTTTGACATCTGTTATCCAACTTTTCTCCATTTCCCTTGCCCTGTAACTTCTTCTGTCTTATAGTGACCATTGTTGTTCATTCAGTGTGATCAACTTTCTCTTTCACAGATGAATGAGAACATGTGGCATCTTCCTTTGCCCACATGTCTTATTTTACCCCAATATGATGTATTCTAGTTCTATCAGTGTTGATATAAATGATGTGCTTCATTCTTTCCCTAGCTGAATAATATTCCATCAAGTTTACATGCCTCACTAAAAGCTTCAATCGTCGATCAGTGGGCATCTTTATTGATTTCATTTGTTCAGTATAGAGAGTAATGCTGTAATAAGCATATATGCAGGTGTGTTTTTGATCAAGGATCTCAGCTCCTTTGAACATAGACAGTATTAACATCATTGGTTTTCTATCATTCTATTTGTCATAATTGCTATACGAATTTACATCCTAGCCATCATGCCTAAGAGCTCTTTTCTCCACTCCATATTAATATTGGTTACTTTTTGCATTTTTAAAAATGTCTGCCCCAACTGAGATGAGATAGTATCTGTGTGAAGGTGAGAGATATCTAGCCTTTTGCCCATTTTTAAATCAGGTTATTTGACCATTTGTTTTGTTTTTGTTTGAAATAGGGTCTTTCTTTGTAACTCAGGCTGAGCACAAACTCATGATCCTCCTACCTCACCCTCAAAAGTACTGGAATACCATTGCATGCTGCCACACACACCTTGTTAGTTTATTATTATATTTTTTGCTTATTTTATTATTATAATTTTTGCAGCAAGGTCTTGTTTTGTAGCCTACAGGCCTATACCATATAATTTAAATGTATCCCCCTACCCCCGTGTGTGTGTGTAGGAAAGAGAATAAGAGAGAGTGCAGAGAAAGACTATGGTTATTATGATTGCGTTTTCTCATCAAATGTATATTAGTGGTATATAAAGTGCTACTTTTCTGTCTTGATTTTATCTATCCCAATATTAGTTAATTTACCTATAAGTTTTAATAGATTTTGTTGTTCTATCCTTAAGAATGTTCCCTATGCTATAAAAATGTGTGTTTCCTAGATATTGATGAAATGTTCTGTAGATGTCTATCAGGTCCATTTGCTGTATAGTGGAATTGGATGCTATAGACTGGATTTATTTATTTATTTATTATTTTTATTTCCTCTTATTTGATGATCTGTTTATTAGAACTATATAGTGACCATGATTCCTTTTATTGGTTTTAAATTAAAGTCTGTGTTTGCTGATGAAAATATAGCTACTTCTGTTCACTTTTGGTTTCTGTTTGTATGAAGTCTCTCTTTTTAGCTTTTTATGTACATCTGTATGTATCATTACTAGTGAAGGGAGTTTCTTGTAAGGAGAATATTGACAAGTCTTTTTAAAAGTCTACTCAACTACATTAACTCTTTTGATTACAGATATTAGTCAATTCAAGGTCATTTTTGATAAGTAAGGACTTGATTCAGTCATTTTGTCAATTACCTTGTTCTGGCTGACCCCCGACCAGCGGAATGAACAGCCAGACTCAGGATTCTTCCCGGATCACGCTTTATTGGAGAGCACTCGGTTGAGGAAAAACGGGAGGCAAGAGAGCCTCTAGGTTGAAGGGAGAGCGGAGGCGAGAGAGAGCGAGGTCTAACATGGAGGCTGCTTATATAGGGAGATATGACGCAACTCGCGCCTTGATTGGCTGCTAAGTCCCGCTGGCACCAGAATTCTCGGGATTGGCTAGGGACACTTAGGCTATTTGCGCATGCGGGAAGCGCCTGGACGCTCAGTCCTGAAGCATTGCCATATATGGAATTTGTTTACCTCCAAACTGCGAGGATGCAAGCATATGGCTC